>CM038229.1:70304480-70381973 GCA_021442155.1 Cymbidium sinense
ATGGATGCTTGGGTGCACTCAATTGACCCTTGGAGGAAGTGTGCAAGAGGAATTGAAGTAATTTTGAGTGTGGAGAAAGTTAGTTATTCACTCTACCTCCCCTATTTTTGCACTATGCAAAACCAAGAATTAAGGAATTCTAATCTTCGTTAACATGCTTGGGAGTGCTCTCTGATGATTGCTTCTGGTTCCTTAGGTTCAATCGACAGAGGGTAAGTGAATTTTCAATTGAATTAGGGGGAGTATATCTCCCCCTATGGCAATCAAATAATCGACACCTCCTTTGCCATTTTGATCCAATTAATGTGATTGAAGAGTTTAATTTGACTATTTTGAGTGTGCACATGGTTGGTTTGATCCAAGGAATGGATTGCCAACTTCCCATTTTAAATTTGAGCTTAAGAGAGAATTTAATATGCTAAGGGTTTGGGGACCAAGGGCTGACCCAACCTTCTTGGGTGCACCACTCATTAGGGTCCCTTGAGATTTTAGGAAAGCCTCAAGTGATGTGAAGATGGTATGACTAAATTACACATGGGTTAGGCCAAAGTTGTATGGTCAGGATGGTGCTATTTCACTTTCATGGAGAAACAAGTTTTGGAAAGCTGTAACCAAATTGGCTTGAAGTTTTGGGTTTCATATATATTATGATTGAATAAACCTATTTGACCTATTTGAGGTAGGTTTAAAGTCATATGGAGTGGATTGGTATATGTCAAAAGAATTGGGCTATTAGGTCTCATTTTCAATTGAGACTTTACAAGTTTCACAAGTGATTTGGAATGGCTTGATTGGTTCCAAGGCTTAGATTGACACATTTTGTTAGGTCAAAATGGGTCAACTGAGTCATGAAATTGGGCTAGGGCTCAAATTTTGGTCAAACATAGGTCATGAGGAACTTAGATTAATGGTTTCAAGATTGGTGGAATTTAGCTATGATTTTTAGGTTAATGTTTGAATTGTTTTGATTGTTTGATTTATGATTTCATTTATTTATATAATCATGAGAATATAAAAATTTGGTTAGAAAATTTCATGAATTTTAGGATTTAAGTTAATTTTAAATTGATTTAATTTTGATTTTATAATTGATTGAAATTTAATATTTATTTTCATTTATATTTAAATATATGAGAATATAATATGAGGATATAAATAATTTTGAGAAAATCTAAGTTTGAAATGGTTTGATCATGATTTAGGCTAAATCCATTTGAAAGTTTGATTAAGATTTCAAGGTTTAAATTTGAATTTTAAATTAATTAATTTTTGATTTAATTATTTATATTTCATTTATATGTATATGAAAATATAAATGAGAATATAAATAAGTTTTAGAAAATTGAGAAAATTTGATGAATAGGTTTAGAGTTGATTTAAGTAATGCTTTAATGAATTAAAGTGACTTAAGAAAATTTTCATGAATTGATTTTCAATTTTGAATTTGATTTGATGGGTTTGAATTTATATTTCATTTATAAATATGAATATAAATGAGAATATAAATGGATTATGAGAAAATCTCAAAGATTTGAATAGGTTTGAATCATGATTTTGAACCCTAATGGAAGATTAAGGACTTAAAAATTTGGAATTTTAAATTTGGATTTTTTTAATCATGATTTTCAATCATGGATTTCAATCATTTAATTTCAATCATGAAAATATGGAGAAATTAAATAAGTTTGGAGAAAATCAAATTGAAGAAAGTTTGACTGGAAGGAGGAGGCTAAGCCCAATGAAAATGGACTAAGATTTTCTAAGTTCTAAAATAAGATTCTAGTTTAATTTATAATCTTAAATATGTTAAATGAAATAGTCTAGAGAATCTAAGTTTAAATAATTTGAATATGAAAGAAATGAAGTTCCAAAATTTGAAATTTTTTTTTTGAAAATATGATTGTTAAGTTTCAGAAGATTTAATTCAACAAATTTGGGTATGAATGAGAATCAATCTTATTTTGAAATGTAAAAATATTTTATTTGAATATTATTTTTAAAATGAGAATGAAATTTTTTTAATAAATATTATTTTAGTTGGGAATGAAATATTTAATAAATTTGAGTATATTAAATGAGGTTGTTCACATGTGCTTTTGAAAAATTTAATTTTATTTGGAATGAAACTCTCATTCAATAGATGTGAGTATATTGAATGGAAAGGTTCATGTGTGCATTTTAAAAAATTGAATTTTTTATTTTGATTTTGATTTTTTGGAAAGATGACTGTTCATTTTATTTTGAAAGATGAAATCTTCATCAAAGTGAATTGAAAGAAGATGTCCATTTGTGCTTTTAGAAAATATTTTGTTAGTTTTATTTGAAAATGAAACTTTCATTCAATAGGTGTGAGTGTATTGAATGGAAAGGTTCATGTGTGCTTTTTGAAACTTTATTTTTGATTTTGATTTTAATTTTTGGAAAGATTATTGTTCATTTTATTTTGAAAATGAAATCTTCATCAAAGAGAATTGAAAGAAGATGCTCATTTGTTCTTTTGGAAAATTTAATTTTATTTGAAAATGAAACTTCCATTTAGTAGGTGTGAATGTATTGAATGGAAAGGTTCATATGTGCTTTTTGAAAACTTTATGATTGTGATTTTTGGAAAGATGATTGTTCATTTTATTTTGAAAATGAAATCTTCATCAAAGTGAATTGAAAGAATATGTTCATTTGTGCTTTTGGAAAATTTAATTTTATTTGAAAATGAAACTTCCATTCAATATGTGTGAATGTATTGAACGGAGAGGTTCATGTGTGCTTCTTAAAAACTTTATGATTGTGATTTTTTGGAAAGATGATTGTTCATTTTATTTTGAAAATGAAGTCTTAATTGGAGGAATCTTAATTTGCTAATTACTCCCTAATTAATCTACTTATTAATCTCAAACTTCTTAGGTATATTTTGGGGGATGACTTTTACCTCCCCTAATTTTCTTGAGATTTATTGATGGCTTGGGGGGAATTATTAATGCATTTCCTAATTACCCCTTTTATGTAATTAAGGTTAATTAAGAGTTTGATTAGTGTTTCCCTTATTGAAGTTGATTGAGATTTGATCGAGTGAATAGGAGGTTTAGGGAATAATTTTGGAGCATTTCTCCTAAGCTATTCCATAAACTCCCTTTTCCTTCCTTATCTTCTTTTAATTAAGGGTTAATTCACTAATTACCTGTGGTGAAAATATTCTCGCCTTCATCTATCCTTTTGGGGAGGATAAATGAAAACTAAAATATACGCCTTTTATTTTGGACAGTAGATCTATAGATATTTTATTAGTGATCGTACAACATTGAGGAGAGGTATATTATCTCGAAAGATAGAAGTCATCACCCTACAATGGACCGAATCACCTTAATAAGGACTCCTAAGGGAAATTGGTCTGCATATATACCAGAGATTCTTCTCCTACTTTACATGAAAAAGTAAAGTAGGGTTTATTTTAAACTAGGTTGGTTAAGTTCCCTACAAGGGCAAGCTCCCATAGTTAATTACATCTTAAGGAATGAGATTCTTCAAGAATACTCGATTAATGTAAATGATCATTGTCTCCAAAGATTTCAGTAGGTAGGTATATCAATTAATTAGTTTATTTTTGGCAAATCAAATGAGATCGATCAAGAAAAGGGAGTTCTTATCAAAGCCAAATGGAGGTGAGTAGGGGATGTTTAGGATACTAGGAAGCCAAGTAAACATATTAAACTATCCTATGGTTGGGCTTTACATTTTTGAAATTGAGAGAAAGTATTTGTTTGAATTGAATTTTTATTAAAATTTAGTTCTTATAATTCCATGATGCAAGGTCATGAAAATGCCTAAGAGGTGAGGATTTATGCTTATGGCCCATAGAAGGGAGAAGCAACCTCAAAACCTAAATCTAGGGAGCTTTACTGAGAAACAAAAGTACAACCTAAATCTAAGGCAAAAATGGGTATTGATTTGCCTAGAGAGAAACAAATCACCCGACTATTTGGACTTACAACCGCTAGGGTCGGTTGCCAACTAACCTCCTATGATTTTAAATTCATGTAGGCAAGTCATATGCTTTATGCAAGATAGCTAGGCTGTTATTTATTTAGAAAGAGACTAAGTCCTTAAACTTACTCCTTAAAGAGACTAGATCATGTAAGGGCATGCTTCAAATGACCTAATTCTAATGCAAATCACATTACATGTCATTTTCATTTTTGGACAATTATTTGACTCAGGCTTAGAGGATTCATATGCCTAATGCATGAAAAGTAAAATTATTGGCCAAAATCAGCGAGAAGGGAGCAGGTGTGCTCCACCATGGCTCTCAAAGGTCAAGCCAAGTTTCTCTGGCAAAGGTGAAAGCCCTCGAATCAAGTGTGAAATAAGATGATGTTGTGTATGATGTTGTAAAAGAAATAATCATCCAGCTAAGGGGTTGCTAATTCTTTTATCTTAATTTTTAGCTTAAGTTTTAAGTGAGGTTATGATTTGCTTATTTTTAATTTTGAGTTGATTAATTTGGTAAAAAAATTATTTTTCCCTAAGAGCCTAATCGTCATCTAGGCTATACATCAAAGCAAGGAAAAAATTAAGAAAATATGAAATTTCTAATGCACAAGCTGAACAAAAAAAATCAAACATTTTATAAAGCTAATGCGAAATAATAAAAGTCCAAGTGTGATTGAGCACCACTACATAAAACTGAAAAATAAATTGGGTAACCGAAGCTTTACCCTTATACAACTCGATTACAAATGAATTAAGTACAACTAAGCAAGGAATTCATTATTATTGGGGTCTTCGTGCTTAATTTCTTCATTCTTCTTTCTTCTTTCTTCTTCTTTTCTTCTTTATTCTTTGGTTTCTTCGTTGTATGGTTGATTGCTAAAGGCTTCACATGGTACATAAGGCAAGGCCTTATAACCAATGCTCATCCTAATCTCTATAACGATCATTCCGTAATCTTAATTGCAAAATTACATGAAAAGTGAAAAAATAAATCTAACTAAAACCTACAAAGCAGAGATTAGTTAAACAAACCATACATTCTCAAGCATGTATATAAACAAATTAGACTTAGCACCCCACACATGGGTAACCAAGTCCACGTGGCCTATTTTGGATTATGCTTAAGGGTATAAGCAACCTACATAGTAAAATTAGTTATATTTTTATTACAACACCCCTTAAGCACAATCCCTAAGATAACTAGCTTAAATCATCCTACCATTCATTCTACGCATATACACCCTAACATCCAAATTAAAACAAAACATTATAAAATAAAAGCAAACATGAAACCATGTACTGCCCTAACATAGGACTAGAAGTGGTGACTTAGCCTAATGTGTGTGCCATGTAAGATTTGTGTGGTATGCTTAGCTAGGCTTTAAGGTTAGGATTTTTTTTTAATATGAAAAGATTCAACTTAGAATGGTGGTCTCATTTAAGTTGTTTAGTTGATATGGGTTAATTTTATTTGATGATTTGCTTTGGTTTGAACAAATCGACTTAATTACTGAAGGTTGTAAAGAGAGAAAAAGAGAAGAGAACTTCTTTTCTCCTTACCTTAAGCGATTTCTAAGGTAAATTCATTAAGAATTTTTGTTTAGTGAATGCTTTATTATCTATTTTAATTAATCTAAGTTTAGATTTTTCTCTAAACAAATATATTCAAAAAGAAAGTCATTTTAATATTAAATAAAGTGAATTACTATCACAAAATACACAACATTTTAATTCTTTCTCATATGTGTATAACATGCATATGAATGGATCCTAAGCATATCTATGCATACAAATGTGAATGTTTAGTATACTTTATGATGAATGCTAAGTGAGGTTACTTAAATAAATTTGGAATGTTTCATGTAAGCATGATTTGGTTAAGTAGCTCTTTTATCCATTTTTCATTTCCACATTTACAAGTATAAAATACATAAGTGAGCACGATGCCATTGTTAACCAGGGGTATAAGGTATAAGACCTACTTAGGGCTACTTAAAGCCTTGCAATCCTAGGGATGTCCAGACTAATATACCACTTTTCTTAAATACATGTGCATGTACAAAAAGAAATGCATGGAAAGAGAATGTTAAGTGAGTTACTTAAGAAAATTTGAATATTTTATGATGCATGATTTTCATTAAGTAGAAAAGAGGTTTTCTTATCCATTTTTCACATGCACACATGTATGTATGAAATGTATAAGTAAGTACGATGCCATTGTTAACTAGGGGTGTGAGGTACAAGTGTTGGTTCACAATTAATGAGAATCTTATGAAGTAAGATCATTTAAAGAGAATCAAAAGTTATTTAAAGATACTTTTATTTTAGCTTTGAGTTTGATTTAGATTAAGAAAGTGTGAGAAGGTTTGCTAGCCTTTTCCCATTCCCACATGTGTATATTATTTTAATTTAATTTTTAGGTGATTAGATTAATTGTATGCTTTAGTTAGGTTAAGGTGTAGATTGAGTTCATTAATTACCCCTTACCTATACCACTTTAACATATTTAATCAAACCATTATGAGCCAATGTATGACATAAAATCACAAGGAATTTAAATCAGTAATGCATCATAGGAAAGAAAGGTACCTAATACAATTGGCTCATAATTAATGATTAATTAAGCTAAAGGGTTTAATTTAAGTAATTTCATAACCTTTCCTACACATATGGGTTAGGTATGATTTCTTTAAGTTTACTTAGGTTATTGAACACCTAGTATCTACCCAAGAAGGATTAGTTTAGGTGATTAAGTTTCTAGATTAATTTTTTTTTTTGAGAATTTGATTTGATTAATTAAGTAGATCATTGGTGGATTAATGCTTAATTAGGTTAGGATTAGGGAATAGCTTAAGAAAAATATCCCAAAATCATTCCATAAACCTCTTAATCACATAAACAAAATGTAATTATCTTAATCAAGGAATTAAACCACTGTTCATATGCTTAATTAACATTAATTACATTAAGAGAGTGATTAGGGGTTCATTAATTAATTTTCCTGATTAACTCATAATGAAATTTCAAAAAAAATTAGGAGAGGCAGAAGTCATCCCACTAACTATGCATGAGAAGTTTAAAATTAATTAATAAAGTCATTAGGGAGTAATTAGAGTTATTAAGTTTTCAAATAAACCCTAATTAAGGAAAATCTACTGGTTAAACTCAATTAGAAATAATTTTATTAGATTCTCCTCGAATTATCTTTAAAATGAGCCATATTCATATTTTTTTCTGATTTTTGACGTTTAGTAATGTATTTTTCAAGTTTCAATTGATTTAAGTGATTTTTATGAAATCTACTAATTTATTTTATTAAAATAATTCATTTGACACTCAAAATTCAATATATGTTAATCCAAAGGTTATTTTGACTTGAAATTTTTATGGTAGCTGTATTTTAACACCAATTTTAATCTCTAAAAATTTTAACTAAATCCGACATGTATTTCTAATTTAATTAAAAATTTTTTATTTTTACTAAAACTCAAATTATGCTCAAAATACTGAGTGAAATTTTGGGATTTTGGGTTTCTGGATTTCTCTCAGAAACACGAATCCAACGAGCCCTTGTTTGTAATTTTTTCTTAACTATTTTATTTTCTATAATTTTTTGCAATTTTAGGCAATTTTAATTATTTTTTTAAATCAAAAAATCTGCGCAGAGCTAACTTGGCAATGCAGCGCCACATGGCGTCGCGCAATTGGAAGAGCAGTGTAGCGTGGCACGCTAACCACGTGATTCGACGGTGCCACGCCAGAAGAGCAGAACGACCGGTCAACGCCGAGAGAGTCGGGTTCTTCGATCGCTCGATCGCCGATCGAATGATCAGATCGATCGCGATCGCACGATCGCATCGCACAATTTGAGCCGCCTATCACACAACCATGCGATCGACAGACGATCGTGATCGCCATCCAAATCACAAATCACGTGATCCGAGCCATCCGATCCGAAACCGTAGACGGGGACGTACTCACTGGCGAAGCGAAAAAATAGATTTTTCTTTTTAAAGGAAAAATGAGATTCTAAGTGAAAACTTGTCCAAATGGACTCATTTTTGCATTGATTTGCATCAAAAAAATTCTATTTCCTAATTAAGATGATTTAAAGTAAAAAAGTGGGATTATCTATGGTAGATTCCTAAAAATAATGCAAAATTTATCATAAAATAAAATATCTTAAGGCTGGCTATTTTTTGAAGGTTATCTCATTGGAGATGATTTCCGGTGGTGGTGGTGACTCAAGCGCGCTGTCGAGTGAGGGAAGAAGCTTTTGATTGAGCTTAGATCCTCTCCTTCACGTCGAAACAAAGTTTCCTCCAGTGATCGTCATTTCTTTGCCGAAATCCCTGTAGTTTTGGAGTATTTCTCTCCAAAATGAAGTGGATGATTACTAATGACTTTTGGGAGCTCTAGGAGGAGGAGAATGAGAGGAATCAGGATTTCCTTCAGCCACTAAAGCTTTAGAATGAAAAGTGAAGTGAAATGAACCTTTTCCCACTTTTTGTTTAATATTTTGGCTCCAAACTCATATCTCTTGGCTTGGGGTGGTTGAGAATGGAAGATAATCATTCTAGGTAGTTCCCTATGGTTGGCTAAGGCATGGAAAGTGGCTGTCATGAAGGACAAGTTGGTGTCCTAGCCAAAGGGAGGTGAGTGTCCTTCATGCCAAGTGTTCCAATGGGAGAGGTGAGGTGATTTCACCTCCCCATGAGTCATGGCTACCCCAACCACTCCTTGGGTTAGAAAATCAGTCTCCTTGGTGCCTATGTGGACCAATGGATGAGTGCCAAGTTAAGGAAGAGAAATGACCACTTGGAAAAGTGCCTTTTCTAATGAGATGCCCTTGACCCAAGGGCAAAGTGGTCATTTGGCTTTGGATTTGATTTGGGTAGATATGAAATGAGTCAAAATTAAGTTGGACCAAATTTCATGTCATTTGAAGTTCATTTGGTTTACTTACTTTGGGTTAATTTGACCCATTTGGGTCAAATCAGGTCAAAATGAGTTAGGTTGACCAATTGGTCAAATTGGTTAAATCAAGAGTTGGGTCAAGTTCAAATGACTATTTGAAGCATATTGGTTCAATTTGTTTCAATTAATTTGGTTTAATTTTGATTTAATTTGGGTTTTGGCCAATTTGATTCTTTAGGTCAATTTGGGCTAAGTTAACCAATTTGACCCAATTGACCAAATTGGCTTGAATTATGGCTTTGGGTTTGGTTGATCATTTGAAATGGATTGGTAACTTTTCTTCTAATCAATTTGGTTTTTATTTGATTTTGGCTTGATTTGACCTTTTAGGTCAAGTTGGGTTCATGGTCAATTGGGCTAGGTTAGGTCTAGTTAGCCAATTGGTCAAATTGGGTTTAATTAAGGCTTTGATCAAGTTCAATAATCAATTTGGAGTGAACTTGAGCCATTGGCCGCAATCAATTTGGTTTAGGTTGCAATTTGGCTAGTTTGGGTTCATGTGGGTTAAAGGGTTGACTTGGTCAACGGGCTATGTTGACTTAGTTTGACCCAATTGATGACAATTGATTAACCTATGATGATCAACAAATATGACATAAAGTTTAGATTGGATTAATTAACTTTGATTTGGATGGAATTCAATTTTGGTTCATGTTGGTCAAATTAGCCACTTTGGGTCAAGTGAGCCAATTGGGTTTAGTTGGTTTGATCAAGGCATGATTCAAGTTTGGTTGAACTCACATATATACTTGTGATTGAAATATAAATCTATTTGTAAGAGATTTGGAGTCAAATGGGTTTTGATTCATTTAATAATTTCAAGTAAAATGGTGAACATGAGTTTGACTTGGGTTTGATTTTTGAATTTAGTTTTGGTTTGATGATTGAAGTTTATGTTTATAATTGGATTCATGATTGTAGGATTGATTGAATCATGAAAAAAGATCAAGGGTTTGGCTTGATTTTAGTTTGATTTGGCTAAGTTCAAGATTTTGTCTTGAAGGCTCATTCCAATAATGAGGTCAACATTACCATTTTAATTAATTTCTTAAAATTTCTAAAACTTTCTAGAACTTAATTAATCTACTTTGGGTAGATGTTTAGGTGTTCAAGAGCCTAAGTTCAATTAAGGAAATCAAAACTCAACTCATATGTGTGAGGGATGTTTTTGAAATTACTTAAGTTAAACCCCTTAGCTTAATTAACCATTAACCATGAGCCAAATTGCATTAGGCCCTTTTCTTCCTAGGTGCATTGCAAATTTAAATTCCTTGTGAGATTTTATATCATATCATTGGCTCATAATTACTTAGTTAACTATGTTACGGTGGTATAGGTAAGGGTCAATTAACATGTTTAATTCATACTTTAACCTATTCAAAATTAAAATGAATCTAATCATCTAAAAATTAAACAAAAATGTCAAACACATGTGGAATGGGTTAGGAACAGAAAACAATTCACAATTTCAAAATTAAATCAACTTCAAAACCAAATAAAAATCATACTAAATAAACTTTGATTTACTTTAAGCTTTCTTATTTTTTAAGAGTGTCTTTAGGATTTAATTAAAGTGAATGTGTTTACATACTCATTGCTTTAGTTCTTCCCCAACATGTTAAATATGTATGTCATGTGGTTTCATGCATCCATGCTTTTCAAAAATCAAATTTAAAATGAAAATGTTTACTTTATGTCAAATTGCATGGGTTGGCTAAAGTAAGGATATGAGTGGCTATTACCACTATTAAATCCAAATTATTTTCAAAATATATGAATCAATTATCCAAAACTGAAAGTGTGTTACTTATATCTTAATTATAAGTTTGCATGTGAATAAAATATAAGGATGTGCTTAGTGTAGGTCTTCCTCCTCCCTTTTTTAGCATAGTTTTGAATAGGATTTGGCAAGGTGTATGGTTCATTTGAAAAGAATCTAATACTTTCCTAATTCCATATTCTATTTATTCCTATGCTATTACTTAAGAAGGATATCTATGCTTGCACATATAAATTGCATAAACAGAAATAAATCAACTAACACCAACTTTTTTATTGTTTCTTTTCCATTCATTTCTTTTGTACACATGTTTGTATTCAAGGACAGTGGTATATTAGTCTAGAAAATCCTGAGGTTGCGAGGCTTTAAGTAGCCCTAAGTAGGTTTTGTACCTTACACCTCTGGTTAATAATGTTGCTATTCTTATATATGTCTTTCTTACTTTTATATGTGTATGTGAAAATTAGATAAGAAATCCCTTTTCTACTTAATGAAAATCATGCATCATAAACTTTCAAATTTTCCTAAATGAATTGCTTAGCATGCATCATAAAGTGTGTTAAACATTCTTATTTGTTTGTATATATACGCTTAGGACTCATCCATAAGCATGTTATACATGTTGGGAAAGAAATAAAGTGATGTATGTTTTATGAATTTAGTTCATTTTTAATCTTAAAATGAATTTCTTTTAAATGGGTTTATTTAGAGTTCATCTAAACTTAGGATTAATTAAAACACTTAATTAAAATATTCACTAAACAAAACTAAAAAAAATATGATTTCACTTTAGAGATTACTTAGGTTAAGGAAGGAAAGAAGTTCTATTCTCTTTCCCTCTCTTTATAACTTAGTAATTAATTATAGGATTCACTTGAACATAATCAAAACATGAAATAAAATCAACTCAAAATAACTAAATCACTTAAATGAAACCCTCCTCTAAGTCGAACATGTTTTAGACTTAGAAAATTCTAACATAAAGCTATAACTAAGCATACCACACAAATCTCCAAAGCACACATATTAGGCTAAGTCACCACTTTTAACTTTAGGTTAGGGCGGTGCATGGTTTAATGCTTGCTTTTATTTTGTGATATATATTTTAGACTGGATGTTAGGATGTATGTGCGTAGAATAAATGGTAGGGCAATCTCAATCTAACCATTATCTTCTGTAGGGGATTATGCTTAAGTGGCGCTATAATAAATAAAAATATAAATGCTTTTGTTGTGCAGGTGCTTATACCCCTAAGCATAATCCAATAGACCAGATGGACTTAGTCACCCATGTGTAGGGTGATAAATCTAATATGCATGCTTGAGATATGGTTTAGCTAACCTTTTGGTGTTAACTAAATTTACTTTTCCTTTTCATGTAAATTTTACAATTAGAATTTTGGAATGAATGTTATGGGGATTAGGATGAACATTAGTTATAATATCTCATCTTAAGTACCATGTGAAGCCTTTGAAGCATCCACCTTCCAACCAACCAAAAGAATGAGATAAAGAAGAAAAAAGAAAAGAAGAAGAGAGAAGAAAAGAAGAATGAAGAAGTGAAGCTTGATGACCCCCATAACAATGAATTTCTTGCTTAATTATATTTAATTCATTTCTTGCTTAAACTAAAAATCATGATAAAAGAATTAGCAACCCCTTAGCTAGATGAGTACTTCTTTTATAACATCATGCACAAATGCATATTGTTTCACTCTTGATTGAAGGGCTTCCACCATTGCTAGAGAAAACTTAGCTTGACCTTTAAGAGCCATGGTGGAAACACACCTCCTCCTCTCACGATTTTGGCCAATAATCTCATTTCTCATGCATTAAGCATATGAATCCTATTAAGAGAGTCAAAATAATTGTCCAAAATGAAAATAAAAATGAAATCAATTGCAATAGATTTAAGTCTTTTGAAGCATACCCTTACATGATCTAGTCTCTTTAGAGAGTGATTTAAGAACTTAATCTCTTTATAAATAAATAATAGCCTAGCTATCTTGCATAAAGCATATGACTTTCCTACATGAATTTAAAATCATAGGAGGAGTTAGTTAGCATCCACCCCTAGGTGGTTGTAAGTCCGAGTAGTCGTGTTATTTGTCCTCTCTTGTGGAGGCAAACCAAATATACATTTTTTCCTAAGATTTAGGTTGTATTTTCGGCCCTCGCCAAAGCTCCATAGATTTAGATTATGAGATTACTTCTCCCTTTCATGGGCCATAAGCATAAATCCTCACCTCTTAGGCATTTCCTTGATCTTATGTTATGGAATCATAAGTCCTAAATTTCTAATGAAAAATTCAACTCAAATAAATTAAATTAATCTCAAAAATGTATAGCCCAACCATAGGATAGTTTGAGATGCTCGCTAGGTTTTCTAGTATCGTGGGCATCTCCTACTCATCTTCCTTTGGCTTCGATAATAACTCTCTCTCCTTTATCAATCTCATTTGATCTTCTAAATTAACCTAATCAATTGATAGTCCTACCTATTGAAATCTTTAGAAATAATGATCATTTATCTTAATTGAGAGTATTCCTAAGAGATCCTATCCCTTAGGATGTAATTAACTACGGGGGCTTGCCCCTATAGGGAACTTAACGAACTTGATTTCAAATAAATCATGCTTTACTTTTTGATGTAAAGTATGGGAAGAATCTCTGGTACATATGCAGACCCATTATCCTTAGGAGTCCTTATTTGGGTGATTTGATCCATTATAGGGTCGTGACTTCTATCTCTCGAGATAGTACATCTCTCCTCAATGTCTACCTGATCACCTTGATGAGAATATCTACGGATCTACGTGGTGTCCCAACTAAAGGTATATTTTTATATATTTCTATTTTCATTTATCCTCTTTTTCGAAAGGGAGGGGGATAGATGAAGGCAGTAATGTATAAGAATATTTTTCACCGCATGACCTCAAGAGAATGATCAATCTGAACAGGCACAAACAATTTTGGCTGACCGGTGTGATCACGGTCATGTGCTGAGAGGCACCGGACCTCATCTGTTGCCGGAGAATCAATCCTATGAGGACTATACTCACTAGAAGAGACACACTCCTGACTGTCACTGGCTCTGAAATGGATGACACTCCTAAGAGGTTCTACTATGATCGGTATCATCACTCCCTCCTGCAATGCCATGATCTCCATGTCCTGCTGAACTGGTGATGTTGGTGGAACGATCACTATGCTTCGGGGTCTACATTCTCTCTGCACCACAACTGGGTAGAAAGTAGAGCAGGAGAGCTCGGGCTTGCCATAGTAGGTGGTGTAGATGGAATAGGATCCCTCGATCATAGCTGGATCACCAACGGGGTACGCTTCTCCCCGGATGTGGCATTCATGGCCTTCTGCAGAACTGGAGTTATTACGATGTGAATAGGTGATGGAGGACAGGGGATAGAGTGGTGTGGTGGAGACACCACTGACTCTCTCAGGACAAGGACCCTCTTCCTTTGATGAGTCATCCTTGTAAGCAAAATGTTATCTGTGTGATCGACGCGGGTAGCACGTCGATCAGGGAAATCAATGTGTGTGGAGGCCGCTTACTGCCGACCAAATCTCCGCCTCTCTCTACTAGTGATCAGTGATCAAGTGTGGCCTCTCATGGCCCTCTCTCCTATCATAGGTATTTCCCACGGGGAATGACATCTCAAATCGAATTGAGCTCTGAACTCAGACGTCCATAAGCTCCACCAACCTAGTGTAGAACTAATCGCGACAACCTCCGCTGCTAATCATGGGTGCTAAACCACCGGTGGAGGTGAAGTATGGATCCTCTTAACATCCTCACAAACCCAAAGAGAGGATGAAATGGGTTCGTAGTGGGGTGATGTGGGAACCTCCTCCACAACCGACCGTAGTAGGCCTCCATGATGATACCGCTTAAGCATGCAATTTTTATTTCTCTGAGTCATGGTAGGGTGAGTGGAGTAAGAACTAGACCCAACCTCAAAGGCTGGGGAGGCAATCTCTGGGATCAGAGGAGTCTTACCCTTAGAGAGTGTCAATGAGTGGGTACTAGCCCTTACTGAGGTAACAAGAGAAACCACGGGCACTTGGCCACCACTAGCACTAACCGATGGGACTACCCTCTTTAATGAGGGGATGTCAAAATATGATGGTAAATCAATTTGAATGATCGGCTTCTTCACCACCTTGACGCAAGTTATGAGGGGAGTGCCCTCACAAGTGATCCTCAACCCCTCAAAATCTCTACCAAAATGGATGAGATGGGTGTGATTAGTTTCGAGAAAGATTGGCTGATCCAAAGCTAAGTCCATGTCATAGGGAAAGTAAACACAAACTGTGAACTTTCCATTTATAGAAAATTGAAGAACTAAAAAAGACCGAAGAATTTGCAATGTTAGAAACAAGCTTAGTTCGATTTCTATTTTGTTGACAATTTGAATTTAAAATTTAAACCCACATCCAACATGTTGGAAGTGTTGAGTGGGGGTCAAATGGATTTAGAGAAGAATTTAGAAATTTAATTAGAAAGAGGACTTTTTGAATATGAACCCAACTTCAACAAATTTGGTATGTTGAAAATGGATTTAAATATTTTTAGAAAGATGCTTCCATAGGCTAATGTTTGAAATTAGATTTTGATTTGAGGACCCTTTAACAAATTTGGGTATGTTAAAGTAAGGGTCTATTCTTTTGATTTGGTATTTGAATTCACTCACTTAGCAAATTTGGGTATGTTAAGTAAAGTGTTTGAAAATAATTATTTCTTATTCTTTATTTATTTTATTTTATGAATTGTTGTTGATTTTGAAAATTGGAATTCCCTCTTAGCAAATTTAGCTATGCTAAGTTAAGAACCCAAGTGTCTTTTGTTTTGAAAGATTTTTTTTTAAATAAGATTCTTAACAAATTTGAGAACTAAGAAAATCTAAAGTGTTTCATTTATTTTGGATATTTTGATTTTTTTTTTTTGCAGATCCTAAATTTGTGCTAAGAAAATCCTAACGTGTTTCCTTTTGATTTTGATTTATTTTTGAAAAGTAGGATCCTTAGCAAATTTAAGTTTGCTAAGGGAATCCTAATGTGTTTCCTTTTGATTTTGATTTATTTTTTGATTGAAAGTGGGGACTTCACTTTAGCAAATATGGTATGCTAAAAAAATGAAGTTCCACTTAATTTTGTGAAATAGAAATTTCACTTAGCAAATTTGAGTATGTTCAATGAAATTCTGAAAGATGTATTTAAAATTTTTGTGTTTTTATTTTATTTTGAAAATGGAAGCTTCACTTTAGAAAATTTGGTATGCTAAACAGTGAAGTTCCAAAAGTGCTTTTGGAAATTTTTATGAAGTAGATATTTTATTTAGCAAATTTGACTATGCTAAATGGAATTCCAAAGGTGTTTCAAATTTTTGTTTTTTGATTTTGGAAAAGGAGACATCATTTTAGCAAATGGGGTATGTAAATTGAAATTTCAAATATGTTTTGAAATTTTTTGTGAGATGGATATTTTACTTAGCAAATTTGAGGATGCTAAATAAAATTTCCCAAAGTTTGTTTCAAATTTTATTTTTTTGGAAAAGGAGAGACTTCATTTTAGTAAATGGGACATGCTAGAATTAAGTTTCAAATGTATTTTGAAATTTTGTTTTTTTTTTAATTTGGAGGCTTCACTTAGCAAATTTGAGTGTTCTAAATGAAGTTTCAAATGTGTTTTGAATTTTGAAAATATGATTGTTAAGTTTTGATTTTCAAACAGAAGACTTCCATCTAACAAATTTGGGTATGTAGGAATGGAAGTCAATCTTATTTTTGCAATGTGAAAATGTTGCTTTGTGTGTGATTATTGCTTTTTGAAAGAGGGAATTCCAACTTAATCATACATGGAATATCTTTAAGTGGGATTTCCAAATGATGCTATTTTTATTTGGAAATGAAATCTTCATTCAATAAATTTGGGTATATTTAATGGAGATGTTCATATGTGCTTTTTGAAAATTTTTATTTTTAATTTTGTTTGAAGAGGTAATATGCATTCAACACATTTGGATGTATTGAATGGAAAGGCCCATCTTCAAATTTTATACTTTTGAAAATATGATTGTTGGAATTTTATTGTAAAGATGATCTTCACATATAACAATCATAAAGATTATTAGATGAAGATAATTTAGGAAAATTTTATGCAAAATATTTTATTAAGTGTATTTTTGAAAGAGTTCTTTTGAAAAGCATGATTTTTGATAATGGTTTATTTTGTCTTTATTATTTTAAAATGAACCTTTCTTTACCATAGAAATTATAAGGAGGAAGTCTTTAAATATTTTCTTTTTATTTAGATCTTTTTTTTACCCATTGGAGAACCCAACAGGAGTTTTAAGACTAACACGGGGTGAGGTCCTAAAACCTAAATATGTTGGTTAGTTTACTTAAGGATGAAATAAGCTAAGGGTCAACGAAATGAAAGATAGTCTTGGGTTCATACCAAAGTACAAACTCACTATCAATAGTTGGAGACAATGATCATTTACCAAAGATGGAGAGAGGAACCGTCCCTAGTAGAGTCGCCAGAAAAATCTATGGTGAAATTTTTAAAATGAGATTTCTAAAGAATAAAAATATATACTTTTATCTTCACTCAATGCGGGATAAAATGAAGATAGAAATATGCATCTTCTTTCTTTTTATGCATTTTTGATACCACGTAGATCCGTATATGTTCTTATTGAGGGTGATCGAGTATGACATTAAGGAGAGGTGTACTATCTCGAAAGATAGAAATCACCACCCTAAAATGGACCCAATCACCTCAACAAAGACTCCTAAGGACAATGGGTCTACGTGTGTACCAAAGATTCTTCCCTTACTTTACATGAAAAAGTAAAGTAGGGTTTATTTTAAATCGTGTTCGTTAAGTTTCCTACAGGGGCAATCCCCTATAGTTAATTACATCCTAAGAAATGAGATCTCTCAGGAAAACTCTCGATTAAGATAAATGATCATTGTCTCCAAAGATTTCAATAGGTAGGACTATCAATCGATTAGTTTATTTTAGAAGATCAATTGGGATTAATCAAAGAAAAAGAGTTATTATCAAAGCCAAAAGAAGGTAAGTAGGAGATGCTCACGATGCTAGGAAACTTAGCAAGCATCTCAAACTATCCTATGATTGGGCTTTACATTTTTGAAATTGATTTAATTTATTTGAGTTGAGTTTTCTATTAGAAATTTAGGGCTTATGATTCCATAACACAAGATTATGGAAATACCTACGAGTGTGAGGATTTATGCTTATGGCCCAAAGAATGGAGAAACAACCTCAAGATCTAAATCTAGGGAGCTTTGGCGAGGGAAAAGCATAACCTAAATCTAAGAAGAAAATGGGTGGTTTACCTCCACAAGAGAGAACAAACCACTACTTACTTACCTCACTGGGGTGGCTACCAACTAACTCCCTATAGTTTTAAATTCATGTAAGCAAGTCATATGCTTTATGAAAGATAGCTAAGTTATTATTTATTTAGAAAGAGAGACTAAGTCCTTAAACTCACTCTCTAAAGAGACTAGATCATATAAGGATATGCTTCAAATGACCTAAATCTAATTCAAATCATATTATATTTTATTTTTATTTTGGACAATCATTTGACTCGGGCTTGTAGGATTCAAATGCCTAATGCATGAGAAATAAGATTATTGGCCAAAATCAATGAGAAGGGAGGAGTCAGTATTTCTACCATCTCAAAGGTCAAGCCAAGTTTCAAAAGGTGGAAGCCTCTAATCAAGAATAAAAATAATATGCATTTGTGTATGATGTTGTAAAAGAAATACTCATCCATAAGGGGTTTGCTAATTCTTTTATTCTGATTTTAACCTTTTAGGTGAGGTTATGAGTTCTTTATTTCTAATTTTGAATTATTAAATTTGGTAGAATATTTATTTTTTCCTAAGAGCCTAATCCACATCCAAGCCATACATCAAGCAAGAAAAAAATTAGGAAAAAGATGTCATCTTAATGCACAAGCTAAACAAATCATCAATCAATTTATAAAGCTAACGCAAAAGAATAAGAGGTCATTTGTGGTCGGGCACCACCACACAAACCTGAAAATAAATTGGGTAGCCGAGCTCTACCCATTTACAACTTGGATTACAAATGAATTAAGTACAATTAAGCAAGGAACTCATTGTTATGGGGGTCTTCAAGCTTTATTTCTTCATTCTTCTTTTCTTCTTTCTTCTTCTTTTCTTCTTTCTTCTTTGGTTCCTTCTTTTGGATGTGTTGGTAGAAAAATTTATATAGAGTCACCTTTCAAATCTGTGGTGAAGAGAAGAGAGGTAAGAATATAAAAATTCATCTTTTTAAGATGCCACGTAGATCTGCAGATGTACTTATTCAAGTGATCGAGTACATCATCAAGGAAATAGTGTAATGTCTCAGGAGACAAAAGTCACTACCCTTTAATGGACCTAATCACTTTAATAAAGACTCCTAAGGATGATGGGTCTGCATATGTACTAGAGATTCTTCCCCTACTTTACAAAAAAGTAAAGAGTTTATTTTAAATCGAGTTCATTAAGTTCCTACAAGGCAAGCCTATAGTTAATTACATCCTAAGGGATGGATCCCTTAGAAAACTCTCGATTAGGTAAATGATCATTGTCTTCAAACATTTCAATAGGAAAGGACTATCAATCGATTAGTTCATTGTTGAAAATCAAGTGAGATTGATCAAAGAGAGGGAGTTATCATTGAAACCAAAAGAAAGATAAGTATGAGATACCCACGATGCTAGGAAACCTAGCAAGCATCTCAAACTATCCTATGATTGGGCTTTATATTTTTGAAATTAATTTAGTTTATTTGAATTGCATTTTTTGTTAGAAATTTAGGACTTATGATTTCTTAATACAAGATTAAGAAATGCCTAAGAGGTGAGGAATTATACTTATGGCCCACAAAAGGGAGAACAAACTTCAAAATCTAAATCTAGGGAGCTTTGGCGAGGGTCGAGAGCATAACCTAAATCTAAGGCAAAAATGAGTATTTGGTTTGCCTCCACAAGAGAGGACAAACCACCCGACTGTTTAGACTTACAACCGCCTGAGGGTGGCCGCTAACTAACTCCTTCTACGATTTTAAATACATGTAGACAAGTCTTTATGCTTATGCAAGATAGCTAGGCTATTATTCATTTAGACAGAGACTAAGTCCTTAAACTCACTCCCTAAAGAGACTAGATCATGTAGGGACATGCTTCAAATGACCAAAATCTAATACAATTCAAATTTTATTTTATTTTTAATCTTGGACAATTATTTTGACTCACGCTAAAAGGATTCATATGCCTAATGCATGAGAAATAAAGCTATTGGCTAAAATCAGCGAGAAGAGAGGAGGTGTATTTCTACCATGGCTCTTAAAGGTCAAGCCAAGTTTCTCTGGAAAAGGTGAAAGCCCTCCAATCAAGAGTGAAATAAGATACTTTTATGCATGATATTGTAAAAGAAATGCTCATTTAGCTAAGAGGTTGCTAATTCTTTTATCTTGATTTTAAACCTAAGCTTTAGGTGAAGTTTTGAGTTCTTTATTTTTAGTATGAGTTATTAAGTTTGATAAAAGATTTATTTTTTCCTAAGAAGTCTAGTCCACATCCAGGCCATTCATAAAGCAAAAAAGAAATTATGAAAAGATGTCACTTAATGCAAAAGCTAAACAAATCATCAATCAATTTATAAAGCTAATCGTAAAAAGAATAGAAGGCCACTGTGGCCGGGCACCACCGCACAAACTCGAAAATAATAAATTTGGTAGCTGAGCTCTACCCTTGTACAACCCGGATTACAAATAAATTAAATTATAATTAAGCAAAGAATTCATTGCTATGGGGGTCTTCAAGCTTCATTTCTTCTTTCTTCTTTTCTTCTTTCTTCTTTGGTTCCTTCTTTTGGATGGTTGGAAAGTGATGCTCCAAGTTTTACATGGTGCATAAGATAGGATCTTATAACCAATGCTCATCCTAATTCTCATAACAATCATTCCAAAATCTTAATTGCACAAATTTTGAAGGAAAAGAATGAAAATTTAAACTAACACCGCAAAATAGAGATTAGCTAAAATAAATCACACAAATTCCAAGCATGTATATTGGATTTCATCCTGCCACATGGATGACCAAGTCCATGGCTTGTTAGATTATGCTTAGATATAAAACACCTGCAAGCATGTTGACCTCACTTTTGGAGTGAGCTCTTAACCTCCTCTTCTTAGACTTAGGACTCTTCTAGACACTAAGATTTTCTTAGTCATAAGACGCATCTAGTGATTAGATGAACACCTAACCTAAGCCTAGAGACTTAGAAGTATTAATCATAAGATTAGGCTATGCCTTAGGGTTTAAGAAAATTACCTATCCTATAGCATAAACCCAATCTAGATACACTTTCTCAAATACAAACTCAAACTCAACTTCAAACCATGATCTGAACTTAAATCCAAACCCTTAAGCCAATTTCTTGGACTTAAGCAAAATCTCATCCAAATCAAACCTAACTCAATTGATTTTCTCAAAATCAATCAATCATTTAATCATCATTCCAAGTTCTACCTAAAATCACAATCAAAACCATCAAGTAAATCATTCAAAATCAAATGGAAATTAAAATTAATTCATTGATCGATGCTTGCTAAATCAAATCATGAGATAATTTAACTCAAGTTGTAATACCAAAAAATTAAAGTTCAAATTTGCTCAAAAGATTACTCACAACTTTAATAAATTATTTGAATCAAATGCAATTTTAGTCAAATTTAAGCCTAAATTAAATCAAATCATGATTTGAATATTAATTCACTATATATATATATATATATATATATATATATATATATATATATATATATATATATATATATATATATATATATATATATATATATATATAACAAAAAAAAATTAATATTCGAGAATCCTTTTGAAATTTAAAATAAACTATAAAAAAGAGATAGAGAAATTAAACCAATTCTAAATATCAAATAAATTTTGATGAAACTCAAATCAAAATAATTAATTTATTAAAATATGAACCTATGTTATAATCAATAATTATTAATCATAATTAAAATTATCTTATGCATATAACTTATAAAATTTCATTCAATTATTTACTAAAGTCATTAAAATTAAAAAAAATTTAAAATCATAATAAAAAAATTAACTTTCACCAAGTTAAAAAAAATGAATATAAAAAAAGAAATGCAAAAAGAAATGAATGAAATTTTTTTATTAAAATATCTTCTCCACGTGATCATGATAACACAAAATAAAGAAATGCAAAAGAAAAAACAAATAAATAAATAAAGGGGAAACGTGAGAGTGGTTGGGAGGTAGATAAAACAAAACTATCATCTCTCTCTCTCTCTCTCTGAAAATATCTCAGTCTCCTCGTAGCTTTACGGGACTCCAATCGATTAATGACGCTGCGTAACGCTAAAAATGACTAAAGATTAAACGACGCTATTTTTTTCGCTGCCGACTAACCGCTGGAATGAGTATATGCGGAGAAATTTAAAATATCTTCATTTGTATTTTTTTATTCTGACCGAGCAGAAGAATGAATGAAGAAAATAAATATGATGTCGTGAAATAAAAAATGGATCGAATCTTTTAAGAGTTGTAATCCTTCACGTATTCATATTTATTTTTCATGATTTGTTCGAGAAAACATATTCAATGTAATCCTTCAGAAATTGGTGTTAATTTTAGTGCCTATTTACATATGTACTCAGAGTGTCTTTCGGGACGATTTTTTCCGCTTTCACTTTTCAGAGTCTTTGTTCGATCATGGTAACTAAATCCGAAGCAATGATGTTTGTTTAGGAGAGACGGATTTGCATTTGTATTCTGCACCTCTGTAATTTCTGTACCCTGTTTCTATGCTTCTGTATTCACTGGAATACCTTCTATACTATACCTTCTCTTTGTATACTGTATTTCGTACCTTTCATTCTATACCTTTATACCTTTCTTTTCTATACCTCTTCGTACCTTTGCATTTCTGCATTCTCCCTGTAATTTGGTGTCGCTCAATGATTTTTTGGGTATTTTTTTGTGTCTATACTCTCTGGACTAACTGCACTCTATGCTCTCTCAGATTCTCGTTTCATCTCATTTCTATTATCTCGGAACTGACTCTGCAGATGAATGTGTGAATGAGCAATGCGATGAAGTTGTTTTATCTAATGACCCAAATTTGGGTATTCACAGTAATCTTGTATAATGAAACCGCTTATGCCTATCGTGATTATGCACATCAAACCGCTTTGTTAGAAAAGACCATACAAGTTATTGGCCAAACTCTAAGAAATTGAAATCGAGAGATTTTCTCGTGGCGAAAACAGTAAAAAAACCTCAATCTAAACCATATAACAAAATTCAAGAAAACTGACAGGTGGTTGTCCGTGGCGATGATTCGACTGTGGATTTGAGGGGAATTAGTCGGTTAAAAATATATAGAGAGCCATAATCATTCACGCAAAGATGATCTGCATCTTCGACGATCGCGCATCGTTTGAGAAGGCATCGAGATAAGAGGCGCATTAGTAACCGACGCTGTTCAACCGAGGAAGTTGGTGGGGTAGAGAATATTGGATTCACCAAAAGAGATGCTTTCAATTTCATCCGAAGAGCCGGGGTGTGGTGATAAAATAATTAATACTCAAGGAAAGACACGGATGAGATGTTTGCATGGGATGTTCGTTGATCGATTGCTTGGTGAGTTTTTTTGGAGCAATGGTATGTCTAGGGTTGAATTTGATTGTTTTGGGGATGTGATAATTTTTGATACTATCGCTCAATAAATATAATCTTATGCTTGGGAGTGAATCATCATTGGCAAAACGCCTTATGAGTAGCCTTTTGTCGGAAGAGACCATCGAGTCATTCACATGGTTATTCGGACATTTCTTGATGATGGGTGGCATCCTATAACGATATTTACCGATCAAGATCGATGAGATCGAGAATGTACTACCGCGATACGTCATAGGTTGTGCCAATGGCATATCTCAAAGAAAGCCCTCCAAGGTCCATTTTAGTAGTAACAAGAGAGTTCAAGGGCTATCTATGCATGCATGAGCAAATGTGACATGAGGGATGAGTTTGAGGATGCTTGGTCCGCCATGCTAGAGGAGGGCAATGTATGATCATGCTTGGCTATCTGAACTTTACAAAATTAGTAAAATGGTCCAGATTCAACAAAGATAAATTTTGTATTGGCATCTTGTCCACTCAGTAGTGAGGCCACAAATAGCGGTGTCATGGTATTTCCAAAAACAAGTTCACGATTGTTTCTTGGGATTGGAGAAGGTGATGGAAACATGGCTACTAAATGAACATGATGAAGACTTCAAGTGTATCCACTATTGTTCTGTTAGAGTAGTCTAATTCTTAAGCCTTTGTTTTATACGAGGAAGCTTTACTCTATGTTCAAGAAGAATTTGCATGGAGTTGGGGATTATCTCATTCGATGATGGCCCATGGAGTACTTAGTGAGGAACTTAGAGAAGAAGAATGCATCCAAAACCTGGATTGTCCACTTTGATGTGTCTAGTATGGATATTTCTTGTAGTTGCTGTAAATTTGAAATGATGGGCATACTTTGTAATCGCATTAGAGTTCTTACCTAATGATGTGGCGATTCTGAGATAAGTACCTCCGCGTGGTCTACCGTGAGCAAAGAGGGACATCTACATCGATGGTTCATGAAGGTTAGTACATGTGGAGAGCAGAGATGGAACTGGCATTATTTTCAAGAATCATATAAGTCGATATGCATATCAAATTAGCTCCGAGCAGGTAATAAGATTGGATTACATGCTTGCATCTCTTAGACTATCGATGAAGTGGACTCGTAATAAGTGGGAATTCTTGACGCAGTTAAGAGGAAGAAGGCACCACATCACCAAGGATAAGGACAGTTTGAAGGATCCAATCAAGAGACAAAGGGTGTTTCCAACGCAAGGCTCAAGGCTTATTGGGAGAAATAAAAAAAACAAGTACTTATCCTACTTGCCTCGACGTTGCTATTACTTATATGTTCTAAATATTTAATTCATTATATTTTCTTGTCTTAGAAATAAAAGTGAAGTCCGAGAGTGCTGTAGAATGGGATGCGTCACCGGTTGCAGCTCCACTCGTTATGCCCTGCTTTTCATGTAAGCCTAGAATATTTCACATTGATCCAAACATTCATCCATTACTAAGATGTTGTACCATTACTACGATGTTGTACCAGAATTCGCCGACCTCATCAATCAACCAACATCTGAAGGGTACACTGTCGATGATGGATATTATTACGACGATTTTGATGCATGATATTATCCAAGAAGGCACTTTTTTAATTTCATTTTGCTCATTTTAGTCATAATGCTTGTATTTTTTTTTCTGTTCATTTCATAACTTTAGTAAAGTCTTCTTTTCCTTTTTAATCTTACCATTTTTTGCAAGTGAACTGCATAATTTTTTCCTTAATGTCTTCTCTCAAATTTTTTGTTGTTTTTGTTGTTTAACTCTATAGATGAGGTCTAATATTTGATTGTTTTGTAGGTCTAGTTGTTCATGCCTCCTTTTTTTGTAGAATGATTTTGCTTTGTTCTCTTAAATTGGTATTAGTTTCTTAAAGTTAAATAACAAACCAATATGTCATTTCTTCTTGAAGGATGTGTCCAAATTTCTATTATCAAATAAGTCATGATCTCCAAAAAAAAAGGAGAGAAAAAATTGAGATTGTTCCAAGTTAATTTATGAATCATGTTTGATTCAATCATCAATGATTTAGATTTCATCAATCAATGATTTATGATCTTGTTTAAACCACTTCCTTTATTTCGCTTTTTGAGTTTAATGAGAAGTTGCTATCATCTTCCAACTATGTTATAGACAAGCTCTGTTTATCTCTACATTTGTTTTTTATGTTGCATATTGGTAGATTCTAAATTGTAATCCCTTCTTATTAGTTAAGTTTATCTATACAAGATTGTAATGATTCACTTTTGGGAGATATGTTGCTTGAACGGTCAAATTCTCATGTAATGACGATATGTTGCTTGAACGATCAAATTCTCAAGCTTGATTGCCATTTACCTATCTAATTCCTCATCCTCTCACTGTTTTGTTCTTCCATTGAGTTCTGTTTCAAATGCTATCATTCAAAAAACCTTTTTTTTATGTGAGACTAAATTTACATGCAATTACATGCATGTCACATTCTCATTCATTTACATATCCAACTCAAAATATTAATATTTATATAAGTAACAGAATTTTTAATATTACATCATTAAATATCATCATCATTATCTTTAAAAAATATTATTTTATACATGAAAAAATGCTATATTAGAAAAGAATTGTATTCTATGTATGTAATATTTAGATAGAATTGATTTTCTGAAAAATTGTATTGTATGTATTTTTTTAAACATATTTTCTCACAAATGAATTTATTTCTATGCCGATAAGAAGCATCCAACTAGATGTATTTCATGTATTTAAGGTTATTTTTTGCCTCATTCATTTGATTATAAAATACTATTTACCATTTCTCTCATATAAACATATATTAAATGGTTAAAACATATATTCAATTAAATTCTAATAAGAAATACCATAACCATGTATTTGAAAACACTTTTACGAAAAAAAATATTATAAGCATTTAACCAAATGTACATACAAAACAAACAAAAAAAGAAGAGAAAATCCATTTATTTTTTGCATATAAACTATTGTATTGATGAGCACAATATTCAATTATGTATTCATATTGGAGCTCAAAATGTCATGGCTCAACTAAACCATAAAATTAATAAATATTTAGTTTAAACATTTACTATCATCAAGTGACTTTTAAAAAAAAAATATATTGTTTTAAATATAAGAAAGTATTGAGAAATAAATCTTTAATTTGCATAAAATTGTTCATTAAATTAAAAGCAAATAGAGACAGAAATACAGAATGCATACAGGAGCATAATATAGGTACAGAGTACAGAGCACAGATACAGATATAGAGGTACAGAGGTACAGGCTGAGGTACAAAGGTGCAAGAGGTACAGAGGCCAGAGGTACAGATAGAATCTCAAATTTGTATCATACTTATTGTTTTATTTATTTTACAATTACAAACAAGCATAGAAAGTGAAACAAAACCCGCAGAGTACAAATAAATGAATCTAAAATTGTAACAGATTATTGCCTCAAAATACCATGATCAACAACCACTAAAAGTTTTTTTTTTTTTTAAAGTTGAGGCAAATTTCATTCAAAGAGAATTAGAATACTAGAAAGAAATCAAGGGTTAAATTTAAATAACAACATCAAGAACATATATATAATCAGAGGACTGGGATGAATTAGCGATTTATCAAAACACCCTAGAATAGCTAGGGTAAACGCCATCCAAAGGAGGGATCAAGTGAAAGAAAACCACGAGACACCCAATCCATTTCCCATAAAAAAAGCCACAAAAAACTTCCAATATGATTCAAGGAAGAAATTCACACAACCCAATTATGCATCAAGATACCTCAATAACCAAAACTCCACAAGGGAAGAAAACAAACCAGAATTTGAATCCAGATCCTGTTGCAACCACTTAACAACTATGGAGGAGCTCATAAATCGCAAAAGAGAATATAAAATTCCATAAGAAACTTAGTCTCATCATAGTCTTGTATCACCTCAAAACCACCAATGCAAAACCAGATTCAAACATCATAGTAAGCAGAAGTGGAGGCTCCAACCATCAAACGACATGAGAGGGAAGAGCTCCACGAAAAAAACCAAAAAAAAACTGAAAAAATCGTATACTCAAAGTACCTCAAAATGCAAATGAACATGCCTAAACAGAATGGCGAGAACAACCAAATTATCCTACATAAACCCACCAAAATAACAAAGCTTTATCCCTACCTAAACAATGATCGAGAACAACTCAAGCATCCAAATTTTATTTAAGTATTTTGAGGCCAAGCAAAAAATCGCATAAACAAAGTCTCCCTAAATCTATTCATTTTTTTGTCCCATTTGTTCGAGCTTAATTGTTGGCTTCGATGCCTCCATGTATTTGCAAATGAACATGCCGCAATGACACAGACCGATCGGCAACCTCACCGCTTCAACCGGCCATTTTACTTGTTGCCAAAATAATGGCCGATATCTGAGCCGGAATTTAATCGCAGAAGATGGATAAGGTATTAGTGTGATCCCTGTGAGAACCCGAAGAAGAGTGCATACCATTTCCGGCAGAATGGCTTTATGTGTCGGTTTTGGCAATGAGTCATAAAATGACCACGCCAAGCTTGATATTACCACAAGAAGTGTCGAGTCGATTATGGATAACGAGTAAGAGTAATATCCGATGCACTATCTCAGTGAGCCGGATATACATCTTGCTTTCTTTTAGCACCATTGCATATACTCGCAAGGATGCGTGATAACATCTATAAGACACGCACATACAGAATATCAAGAATGAATTGCGTAACCGTAATTTTGGAGGAGTAACTCACCCAATGTAAGCATGAAATGTAAAGGAATGGGACATACAATCGGCACAGGGAGTACTTCGCCAATGATATGCTAACGCGACGGTGCATGTGATCATCCATCAAGAAATCATCACCCTCGATAATAATATTTCCAAATGGAGCACTATCTCCCGCATTATCGCATACCATTTTGTAATTTTTAAGCAAAGAAATGAACGAAGTACTTAGAATGATATGACATTTGAATCGGTGAAAAGGAGGAAGATGCGTGACTTACTTGTCCGGAATCGGCACACCACCGGTCTATGAGTTGGAGCATCGACGAGGCATGCCATCTCGGATGGGAAGTCCAGTGCCGCTCCGGCCGTCAGAATATAATTATTAGTGAAATTAATAAAAAGCTATATCAATTGTCATCTAAAGCTCGAGAATCAACTTCGCTTCTGACCGGTGCTCCTCCACAACGATAGCCTTTGATGGCTCATCGAGGAAATCGCCGACGCCACCGCAATTCGGGTGAAATCGAACAATCATCTATCAGTATCACATTATTCATGAAATTAACGTAATACCGGCCGCCGGTGGAGGGCGATCGTAGCCACTCTTAGCCCGGTAAAACCTAAACGGAGAGAACATTTCCTCTTCCTCGTGCCGTGCCTTCACCCGACGCATAAGGTCGCCAATGGGGATGATAGCTTGGATGCTCCTCTCCTTCGCCGCCTGACTCTTCTGGCACAAGACTCCACCCAGGGCTTCCACTATGAAGGTCTCGAGAAGATACCCCTGGTCTCCTCAGTAGCCTTCCACTCAGGGATGGAAGCACTCTTCTGCAGGGTACCCTCAATAGCAAGAACTGCGCATGAATGCCATCCACCTCACACTGCATGGTAGATGCCACAACTTCCCTCAACTCCCTCAAACCAGCAAATAACCTATCTACTGCAGATCCTTCTGATTGGGGGGTAGTAGCAGAGGGCAAGCTAGACACACTGCTTGGGGGGAATATCTGGGAGAGATATACGGGAATCGAGGAAAGAATGGTGGACCATGGGGCTGATGTCGAGTTCTGCTAGATGGGGATGAGAGGATGATTCAATGAGCCAGGTCTCCTCTTCTGATAAGTCCTCGAGCGTAAAGCGGACCTGTGTTAATCCAAAGATAGATATGATGACAAACAACATAGGTAAATGCATTACTACACCGAAATGAATGAACATAACTACTGTCCACTGCCCTCCCAAATCGTCAAGGCAATCGAACTTTATTTTAGGCCAACAACATACGTATCGTATGAATGGAAATGGCTAATAATGTGCTCGCCTGATCTACAACAAAAAAATTTATACAGTGTTAAATTGCTCACATCAAGTAAAACATAACCGACGGGTCGAACATACCATAAGAAGAGGGACAAAGCCACTCATGTAGCGCCTCAGATCTTCTTCTTGTAATGCCATTGAATTGTGACACTAAGAAGGCCCAAATGGCTTCGCCCAATTGTACTCAAAGAAATTTCAATATTACAGATAGTAATTAAACTAGAAGCTACTCTATAGTTGTGGTATGCAAAGAACAAATTTGAAATAAGAAAATATGTACAATCAGATAAACCGTACGGAATGAGCTATCCATTGCTCGAGCTTATTCTTATAATCAACTATGACAATGGGGATTTCGCCATAAAACTTTCTCCCCTTTGTTTGCATCCCCAAAGATCACGCCTACTTCATCCGGTGAAAGAAAGAAAAAAGGGTTGTCGATGTCCCAAAGAAGATAGGATAGAGGTTATGGCAACCGACTCAGCCTGTAATGACGAATTGGTTCAGTGAAGCCAATATTTCGCCACTACCACTAGTGAAGAAATATATTATCAAATAATGCTCGATGGCACTGCGATCTAGACGTTATCCTTTTTGCAGACATGCTGAACTTCAAAATAAAGTTAAGGTAATCAATATTAGCGATAATGGATTGCAAGCACCTTAATATCGAGGGACGTGAGGTACAGGCAGAGGTACAAGGTGCATTCATTTTCTCCACGTAACACATCCAAACCGACAAAATCTCAAGAAAGTATAGATACGAGAGGTACGAGGGGTTCTGAGAGTACATTTGCAAACAAGCATCTAAATTAGCTTCCAAACAACCTCTAAACTACTTCCACAAGATAGAAGAACATTGTCTCAACAACCGACCAACAATCAAGAAAAATAGCCCAAAATCTCTAACATCGAGGGTACAGAGGTACAGAGGTATAAAGGTACAGGGGTACAGATTCATTTTCTCCATAAAACACACCCAAATCGACAAAACACAACTTCCCAATTATTCATAATGGATTCTAGCCATAGTATGCCCTCCAAACGGTAAAAAATGGACTGAAAAAAATGCAAAATCTCAAGAAAGTATAGGTACAAGTACGTGAGGGGTTCTGAGAGTACATTTGCAAACAAGCATCTAAATTAGCTTTCAAACAACCTCTAAACTACTTCCACAAGATAGCAAGAACATTGTCTCAACAACCAATAACAATCAAAAAATAGCCCAAAATCGTCTCTAACATCGTGAGGGTACAGAAATAGGGTGATTCATTTTCTCCACAGAACACACCCAAACCGACAAAACACAACTTCCTAGTTATTCATAATGGATTCTAGCCATAGTATGCCCTCCAAACGGTACAAAATGGACTGAAAAAAATGCAAAATCTCAAGAAAGTATAGAGGTACAGAGGGGTTCGGAGAGTACATTTGCAAATAAGCATATAAATTAGCTTCCAAACAACCTCTAAACTACTTCCACAGTATAGCAGTAAACATTGTCTCAACAACCGATAACAATCAAGAAAAATAGCCCAAAATCTCTCTAATACAGAGGTACAGAGGTACAGGCAGAGGTGTGAGGTACAGAGGAGGCAGAGGTACAGAGTATGAGGAGTATAGAGAGGTATAGAGGCAGAGGTACAGAGGTACAGAGTGATTCATTTTTTCCATGAATACACCCAAACCAAAAAACACAACTTCCGATTAACGGATTCTAGCCATAGTATGCCCTCCAAACGGGAAAAATGGAAAAAATGCAAAATCTCAAGAAAGTATAGACGGTACTGTTGGGTTTCGGAGAGTACAGGGTACAGCAACAATCAACAAAATAGTGCAAAATCATCTCTATCGAGGGTCTGCACGTGCAGAGGTACAGAGGTACAGATATAGCCATATAAAAAAAATGCCATAAAGAAACCTAAAACACTTATCGATGGATTGTAATGGACAAAGACAGAGAAACCTAAAATCTTTCAAGTTCAAAGAATGCATGTGGAAATACCTCATGTAACCAACCGTAATACCTCAATTTGAAAGCCAGAAGCCCTAAGCCGCTGATCGAACGACGAGGTGGGCCGACCGACAATGGAGCTCAGAAATTCTCTTCAAAAGCCCTGCCAGAGTATTATGAAAGAATACCGACCAGATATTTTGTTCCCGAGGTTTGACGAGGTAAATCGGTCGTCGGTCAGGGGCTAAACCGTGAAAAAAAAGCGTTTCCATCTTACGACATCATTTTTTAGCACCGGCCACGCGTCAGAATGATTGAGTCCGACGAAAGCTCCGCGGTGGACTCGACGTAATATTTTCCCCTCTCTCCTGGATCTATCATATCTCTCTCTCGCTTCTCGCTATCTCTAGCGTAAACTCTCCCCATTTTTCATTCCTATGAATGACGGAACATGATTAAGGAAAGGACTTCTGTGGCGCACTTTTCCACTTTCTCCTAAGCTTCTTATCCTTATTCGAACAACCAGCTGCATGAAAACCATGCCGATCTCCCTCTTCCTCCTGAGAGTTTCTTTTCCTCTCGAACTCAAGAAATACCAGCCTCTGACATAAATGATTTGACTATACTCCGACCACTTCACTTGCCGATCTCCTCTTCCTCCAGAGAGTTTTTTCCTCTCGAACTCCAAGACCAGACCCGCACATAAATGACTACTTATGCTCCAAGTAGACCATCAGACGGCCGATCTCCCTCTTCCTCCAGCAGCGAGTTTCTTTCCTCTCAAACTCCAAGAAATAGCATCCTTCACATGAATTTTTATACTCCAAACCGCAAACACTTCACTTTTGATCTCCTCTTCCGCCCCAGTCAGGGCCGCGGACTCCTTTTTTTCCCTAAGGCGAGACCGCAACCCATGGTTGAATACATCTCCTCATCCTCAACTACCGCTTCTTCGATCACCTTACATAGTTTTTGGGGAAGACCACTCTCATCCCGCTCAAGTTCTCAAATATGTTCTATCAAAATTGACAAATAGTAATGGTGCTCGATCTTTGAGAGTGTTTGGCTGGAGGCATCCAACAAGCATTTCAACAGGTTTTGTTTCTTCTAAACGGCCACCTCTTGGTCGAATCCTGACATTAGCTCAGTGAGGTATAATTCTTAAACGCTAGAAGCATAGAATCTCATTTGATGTTGAATGCGCCATTAGGATCAACTTTAGAGCCATGCACTTAACCTTTTAATTCTTTCGATGAGAGTTTAGAAAAGCAAGACTATTCATTTTGTGTTTAAAGTGAATAGTTTTGATTAAGTCAATATGAGCATTTTATTTTACCTATTAAGCCAATATAGCGAGTCATTTGATTTTTTATCAAATGATCACATTAATCTAATATTTTATTTAGAATTAAATTCAAAAAAAAAAGAATTAACCAATCTTTAGAATTTCAAATAAAAAAAGTAATAAAATAAAAAAATTAAAAAAGTGCAAATTATCATAAATCTAAGTAAAACTTAATATAAAAAATGATTAAAATTAATTAAACTAATAAGTCAAGTAAAATTATGAGAATATCATAATCAAATCAAATAAACATAAAATTAAATATAAACTCTAAAGTTATTAAATCACATCCAATTACTCTAATTTTAAACAATATCAAAAAATATATATATATAAATAAAATAAAACTCAAATAAATAACCTAAATCAAGTCAAATTAATTTAATTTAAGAAGACTATCATCAATTTAATAAATAGTCAAGTTAAATCCAATTCAACCCACTTAAATAAGATAAACCAATTAACTATTAAAATGTGTAAAATCAAGACATAAACTAAACTCTAATAAACATGATAAATGAATGAAATTAAAATAAAATTCTAATCATAAATAATTGAACTCAAATTAAAGTCAAAGCAAACTTTCAATTCATTTTATCCAATCAAACTATAAATAAATAAATTGTAATCAAATTAAATAAAATTGAAATAAAATATAAACTCTAAAGTTATCAAACCGACCCAAATTCTAATCAATATCAGAACAAGTTAAACAAAAATAAAATCCAAATAAACAAACCTATTGAACTAAGATAAGAGATTAGTTGTCAAACTAAAGAGATAATCTATACATAAACTAAACGTCTAAATTCAATAAATCAAACCCTTAATTGAAACTCAAATGAAAGAATACATTAGGCTTCAAATAAATCATAAGTAAATTAAAATATATTCATTAACCTAAATCAAAGTTAAATGGAATAATGAAATCAATGAATTTAAACAACATTGAAATGATATTAATCATGAAATTAAGGAATTAAATTAAAATCCAAGGGAAAGAAATTAGAGATCAAGGATATTGAATTATCAAGATTTAATTAAACCAAAACATCCAATCTAAAATTAATCAACCAAAAACACATGAACTTAAACAAACTTAAACTCATTAGACATTAAGGATATTGAATTATCAAGATGCAATTAAACTAAAACATCTAATCCAAAAAAATCAATTAATCAAATACTTAAATAAACTCAAATTCTAAATTATAAACCATGAATTACATAAATTCAAATGGGCTAATCAAGATTCTTAAGGACTTTAGTTAGATTCCTTAGAATTGGGATGTAGAATAGGGTGAGTCCTGCTGTATGGAATTCATCCTACTCTTCATTCTTGAGAACCTAAATATCATTTTAACCAAATAAAACTAAAATAAAAATAAAACAAATCATTAAATAATTTAGATTGAAATCACCCAAAGGTAAAATTTAAACTTCAAATTGGAACATAAACTAAAGAAGCCTAGTAAAGTCTTGCTTACAAGCCTTAAGCACACACATTAGAATACTAAGTCACTACAAAAGTTAGGACGCTATGTATGATGTTGTGCTTTATTTTGTGATGTAATATTTTAGGATGTTAGGTGTATAGACCGGATGTTAGGCTATTAATCAATCATATTTTTGGGGTTGTGCTTAAAGCTATAATAAAAAAACATAAATGTTTTTGTGTAAGTTGCTTAGCCCCTAAGTGTAACCCATGTTGTTGGGCTTGGTTACCCATGTGGGTGCTAAGTCCAAATTATTCATATAATTGCTTGTATGGTGTGTTTAGCTAACATTTATTTTGGTGTAGCTAGATTTACTTCTCTATTTTGATGTAATTTTGCATTAGGAATTAGGATTAGTGTTATGAGATTAGATGAGCATGGTCAAGGCTTACCCTGGGTGCCTGTGATGCCTTTGAAACAAATCAAATCAAAAGAAAGAAAATGAAGAAATGAAGAAATGAAGAAAAGAAGACCCCCATAGATATATATTATTTTGTAATCCGGGTTGTATAAAAATAGAGCTCTACCCATCTTTTTTTTTCTTTTCTGGGTGTCTGAGGAACCCGATCGACCGCCTTTTATTCTTTTAAGGTAGTCTATAAAATTGTTTGATGTTGTGTTTAGATTGTGCTTTAGAACATCATACTTTTCATTTATTTATGATTGATGCTTGAATGTGCTGGATGATGTAGGCTCTTAAGATAAAAATTAATTTTTCTACCCCAATTAACAACTCATAACTAAAATTTTAAAATAACTCATAACCTCACATAATAGCCTAAGAATTAAATCAAGATAATAAAATTTTAGTAACCCCTTATGGATGGATGAATGTAATATCATGCATGTCATATTCTTTCACTCTTGTTAAGAGGGAGCTTCCATCTCTGTCAGAGAATCAAGACTTAACTTATGAGAGCCTTTGGTGGAAGACACCCATTTCTCTCTTGATTTGGCCTATAATCAAATTCCTCATCACTTAGAGCATACAAAATCCCATAGCCTATGTCAAAATAAAAGTCCAAAAGAATCAAATAAATTTGATAAAATTTGCATTAGATTAAGTCATGGATTCATACCACTTATGCTCTAGTCTCACGGAGTGAGTCTGACTTAGTTTCCTTTCTAAATGAACAACCACTAGCCATCTTGCAAATCATAAGACTTTCCTACATGGATTTAAAGCGTAAGAGGAGTTAGTTGCGCCACTGTGCGATAATAAGTCCAACAAATGAGTGATTTATCCTCTTATGGAGGTAATCCATATACCCATTTTGCCTTAGATTTAGGTTGTGCCTTCATTTTGTACCAAGGCTCCTTAGTTTAGAATTTGGGGTAGCTATTTCCTTTGGGCTACAAGCATAAATCACCTCCTCTTAGCATTTTACAATCTTATGTTGTGGAATTATAACCTCAAAGAATCTAATAAAATGTCAACTCAAATAATCAACTCTCTTCAATTTCAAAATAGAAAGCCCAATTATAGGGTAGATTGGAATGCTCACTAGGCTTCCTAGTATCATGAACATTTCCTACTTTCTCCCTTTGAATTTCAAAAAGAAGTCTTCTCCTTGATCTATCCCATTTGATTTTCTAAAATAGCCAACCCTTTGATAGTCTTAACCTTGAAATCTTTGTAGACCCTAATTATCTACTTTAATCGAGAGTATTCTTAAGGAATTCTCATTCCATATGATGTAATTAACTATGGGGGCATGCCTCCATAGGGAACTTAACGAACCTGGCTTAAAATAAACCCTACTTTACTTTTTCATGTAAAGTAGGGGAAAGATCTCTGGTATATTCGAAGACTCATCATGCCTTAGGAGTCCTTATTAGTGATTATCCATTATAGGTGGTGATTTCTATCTTTCGAGATAGTACATCATTTCTTAATGTCATACCCGATCACTTCAATAAGTATCCCCTAATATCTGTGTGGTGTCCCACACCCCAAAAATAAACACCACAAAGCAAAAGCATTTTTTTATATCTTTATGATGATACCCTTAAGCACAATCCCCTTCAGAAAATAATAGTTAGACTAAGGTCGCCCTACCATTCATTCTATGAGCATACACGCTAACATCCAATCTAAAAATATATATCACAAAATAAACATCAAACCATATAATGTCTTAACCTAAAGGTAGAGACTTAGGCTAATGTGTGTGTGCTTTGAAGGTTTATGTGGTATGCTTAGCTATGGCTTTAAGTTAGAATTTTCTAAGTGTAAAAATATGTTCAACTTAGAAGAGGTTTTCATTTAAGTTATTTAATTATTTATTTTATTTCATGTTTTGATTAAGTTCAAGTGAATCCTACAATTAATTACTAAGTTATAAAGAGAGGGAAAGAGAAGAGAACTTCTCTTCTTCCCCAACCTAAGTAATTTTAAAGTAGATTCACATTTTGGTTTTGTTTAGTGAATATTTTGATTAAATCTTTAATTAATCCTAAGTTCATTAACTCTAAACAAACTTATTCGAAAAGAAAGGTATTTTAAAATTAAATAAAATGAATCAAATTCACATAACGCACATTACTTCATTTCTTTCCCAACATGTATAATATGCATATGAATGAATCCTAAGCATATCTATATACACATATGAGAACATTTAACACACTTTAGGATGCATGCTAAGTAATCCATTTAAGAAAATTTGAAGTTTAATATGCATGATTTTTTCTTAAGTAGAAAAGGGTTTCTTTATCCAATTTTTCACATACACATGAAAGTAAGAAAGGCATAAGTGAGTACAGCCATTATTAAGGAGGTGTAAGGTACAAGACCTACTTAGGGCTACTTAAGCCTTGTAACCTCGGGGTTGTCCAAACTAATATACCACTTTTCATAAATACAAATATGTGTACTAAAGAAATAAATTGGAAAAGAAAGAAAGCAAAAGTTGTATCAATTAATTCATTTTATTTATGTCATTTATGTGTACAAGTATAGGTAACCCTTCTTAAGTGATAGCATAGGAATAAATAGGATATAGAGTTAGGTGAGTATTAGGTTATTTTCAAATGAACCATACATCTTAACTCTATTCAAAATTATACTAGCAATAAAGGAAAGGGAAACATATGTTAAGCACATCCTTATATTTTCTTCACATGCAAGCTTATAATTAAAAATATAAGTAGCACACTTTCAGATTTGATAACTGATTTATATGTTTTAAAAATAATTTGAATTTAGTAGTGATAATAGCCACTCATATTTTTACTTTAGCCAATAAATGCAAATTTGATACAAAGTAAACAATAATTTTTTTTTTAAAAATTTGAATTTGGAAAATATGAATGCATGAAACCACATGACATACAAATTTAACATGTTGGGGAAATAATCAAAGCAATTAAAGCATGTAAACACCTTCAGTTTAATTAAATCCTAAAGACATTGTTATGAAATAAGAAAGTTTAAAATAAATCAAAGTATAAATGATTTTTTTTTAGTTTTAAGTTTGATATAATTTTGAAAATGTGAGTTGAGTTTTCTATTCCTAACCCATTCCCACATGTGTTTGATATTTTTGTTTAATTTTGGATGATTAGATTCATTTTTATATATTAATTAGGTTAAGGTATGAAGCAAGTTAATTAACCCTTACCTACACCACCTTAACATAGTTAATCAAGTAATTATGAGCTAATGAGATGACATAAAAACTCACAAGGAATCTAAATTTGCAATGCATCTAGGAAGAAAAGGGCCAGGCAATTTGGCTCATGATTAATGGTTAATTAAGCCAAGGGATTTAGCTTAATTAATTTTAAAACACCCCTTCATACATATGAATTGGGTTTTAATTTTCTCAATTGAACTTATTCAACACCTAAGAATCTACCCAGATTAATTAAGTTCTAAAGATTTTATAATTTTAGAAATTAATTAAGGGATAATGAATTAACCCTTAATTAAGAGAGGATTAAGGAAAGAAAATGGGATTTGGGAATAGCTTAGGAAAAATGCTAAAATTATTCTAAATCTTCTATCCAATGGATCTAACCTTAATCAACCTTAATAATGAATTAAAATATTAATCCAATAATTATCCTTCATTACATAAGGAGGGTAATTAGGAAACACATTTGTAATTCTCCCACAAGCCTTCACAAATCCCAAGAAAATTAGAGGCAGAGGTCATCCCTTAAAATATATCCAAGAAGTTTGGGATTAATGAGAGGATTAATTAAGTAAAGCAAAATGATATTTCCAATAAAATCTAAAGTCGAGAAAATGATAATTCAAAATCATCTAAAATCATTTTAAAATATTATAGGTTGAATTATCTTTCATTGAATTTTACCTCATATTTTTCGAATTTTATTGAGGGAGATATAAATTTTGAATACAGGAGATTAATTAACATTAATTAAATTTCTAACTAATCCTCACCACCGTGACACGGAAGGCGGTCGAAGCTTTACACGCGTCATGGTGAGCCTATTACTTAAACATCACATCGGATGGCGGTGGGAGAACACTCTTGATCCATGACTTCATCAAGGATCGAACAACTAGGGATCATCTCGTGGTTTTAAAAAGGATAAAATATTTTCTAAATGTAGAATAATCTTGGTCATCCATCCAAAATGCATGGATGGATGATCTACCTATTCCCTTAGGCTCAAGAGGTCATCCATGATCTAAGAGAAGATCCAAGCTATTGAAATTGGAATAAGATTGTTCCCACACCATCTAAAGCTAAAGAGAAGTCTATCCAACGGATTTCTTATGACTTGAAAATTTCTTTCACAAGACCAACACCCCAAAGCTAAGTGGTTAAAAAATTTCACATTATCAAGGTGATCAGGAGCTCAAGCTCGATGAGGTAGCTTTGTCTAGTAGAAGCCTGCTCAATGTTTCAAGCCTGGGGTTGAGTGGATCTCTATGGACCAACACCACTTGATCTTCTTTGCGGTTTTGATCTAATTGAGGCTCTCCTTGCTTTGGAAACCAATGGATGCTTGGGTGCACTCAAATTGATCCCCGAGGGAGTGTGCAAACGAATTGAAGTAGTTTTGAGTGTGGAGGAAGTTAAGATTGGTGAGCTCCCTATTTTCCAATGGAGAAAATCAGAAGTAGCTTTTAAATCCTCTTAGAAACCTTAGGATGGCTCCCGATCTTTCCTAACACTCTAGGCTTCAATCAATGAGGGAATGATAATTCCAAATTGCATTAGGGGGAGTATATCTCTCCTTATGGCAATCGAATGGTCGACACCTCCTTCGTCATTTTGATCCAATTGATCACATTGGAGGAATTGTTTAGGATGTTAGATTTTTGCACATGGTCCTTGAGGTCTTGAGGATTGTCAACCTCCCATGTGCATCAAATTGGGTGGAGGAAGGATTTTGAATTAGCCAATTTGACCCATGGATTCTACTAACCTAAACCCATTGGGTGCACCACTCTCCATTAGGTCTACTTGAGCTATTAGGAAGGCATCAAGTTGATATGAAGAGGGTATGACCAAATTACCCATGGATTAGTCCATAATTTGTTCTATGGCAGGGTAGCATGGTCATTTTGCTAATGAATTTGGATATGTGGAGAAACTGGCCAAGTTTCATGAGATTTGGAATTCATTTGATAAGGTTTGGTCATGACCCATTTAGGTCAAAATGGGTCAACTGGGTCAAGTTGACCAATTGGTCAAATTGGGTCAAACCAAAGGTGTCAAGTTCATATGGCCATTTGAAATATTTTGTGGCTTTGGTTTGGTTCGGATTAGTATGAATTTGGCTCATATGACTTCATTTAGGTTAAATGGGTCAAGTTGACCTATTTGACCCATTTGACCTATTTGAGCGTCAAGGGTTTAGGTTACATATATGGAGTGGATTGGTATCTTTGTTTCCAATCAATTTTGGTTATGTTCAAATTTGGTTCAACATGACCCTTTAGTCAAGTTGTTTAAGGTCAAAAAAGGTTAGATCTAGTTAGCCAATGAGGCTTTGGTCAAGTTCAACAAGTGATTTGGAATGAACTTTACCATTGATTTGAATCAATTTGGCTTAGATTAAGTTTTGACACATTTTGACTTTTAGGTCAAGTTGGGTCAACTTGGAATGGGCTAGGCTCAAATGTTGGCTTGGTCAAGTTCAAACATAGTTCATGAATGAACCTAGATCATTGGTTTCAATCAATTTCTATGGTGAATTTTAGCTATGTTAGGTTTCATTTTGGGCTAAGTGTTGACTTGATCAACCCTTAGGTTTAGGGTTTAGGTTTGATTTTGACTTGATTTTTTTTTGGTGATTGAAGTCATTTATATATGGATTTATGATTGTAGGTTTGATTGAATCATGGAGAGAAATCAAGAGTTTGGCTTGATTTGAAGTTTATTTGGCTAAGTTCAAGATTTTGACTTAAAAGGCTTAGGTTAAATTTTGAGTGGATTTGAGTTTGATTTTTGAAATTGGTTTTGATTGTTTTAATTTATATTCCATTTATATATGTGAATATAAATAAGAATATAAATTTATCATGAGAAAATTTTAAGGATTTGAAGTGATTTGATCATTATTTGTGCTAAGTCCATTAAAAGGGAATTTCATGAATTGATTTTAAATTTTGAGTTTAGTTTGATTGGTTTGAATTTATATTTCATCTATATATGTGAATATAAATGAGAATATAAATGAATTATGAGAAAATCTAAGAGATTTTTTTGGTTTAGATCATGAGTTTAGGCTAAGTCCAAAAGCAAATTTAAAGACTTAGGAAATTTTTGACTTTAAGAATTTCATTTATGGGTTTCAATCATGGATTTCAATCATAGTTTCAATCATGGATTTTAATCATGGATTTCAATCACATGGAGTTGATTTGAGTTTGGAGAAAATCAAATAATTTATTTGGAGTTTGACTTCAAGGAAGGAAGGTGAGGAATGGTTCCCAAGGGTAAAATTTTCTAACACCCCAAGGCATGATCATTCCTATGGCTAATTCTAAGTCTCTGTGGTTGATTGTCCACCTAATCATTAGATGTGCCCTAAGGCAAGACCTCTTAAAGTTTAAGAGGAATCCTATGTCTAAGATGGAGGGTTGAGAGCTCATTTTAAAAATGAGGTCAACAGGATGGTTGGAAGGTGGTTGCTCCAAAGGCTTCATATGGTACATAAGATGAGATCTTATGATCAATGCTCATCTTAATCTCCATAACAATCATTCCAAAATCCTACAAAATAGAGATTAGCTAAACAAACCACATAAATCCCAAGCATGTATATTGGACTTATCACCCCACACATGAGTGACTAAGTCCACCTAGCATATTGTATTATGCTTGGGGATAACTTTGCAGTAAAAGTGTTTATATTTTTATTTCAACACTTAAGCACAATCTAAAATAATGATTAGACTAAATCATCTATCATTCATTTTTGCACATTCACCCTAACATCCAAACTAAAATATATATCAAAAAATAAAGCAAACATCAAATCATGCATGCCTAACCTAAAGCTGATGGTGACTTAATAATGTGTGTTTTTGAGGTTTATGTGGTATACTTAGCTATGGCTTTAAGTTAGAATTTTCGTGTAAAGAATGTTCAACTTAGAGGAGGGTTTCATTTAAGTGATTTAGTTATTTTGAGTTGATTTTATTTTTTAGTTGGGTTCAAGTGAATCTGAATTAATAACTAAGTTAAGAGAGGGAAAGAGAAGAGAACTTCTTTCCTTCCCTAACCTAAGTAATTTCTAAAGTAGATTCATATTTTAGTTTTTTTAGTGAATATTTTATTATGTGTTTAATTAATCTCAAGTTTAGATGAACTTTAAACAAATCTATTCAAAAAGAAAGGCATTTTTAAGATTAAATAAAGTGAGTTAAGATCACAAAACACACATCACTTCATTTCTTTTTCAACATGACATGCATATAAATGAATCTTAAGCATATCTAACATACCAACAGAATGTTTAGCATTTATGATGAATGCTAATTAAGTTACTTAAGAAAATTTGAATATTTATGATGTGATTTCATTAAGTAGCAAAGGGGTTTCTTATCGATTTTCACATATATATGAATGTATGAAAGACATAAGTGAGTATGACGCTATTGTTAACAGGGTGTAACAAGACCTACTTAGGGCTACTTAAAGCCTCATAACCCTAAGTTGTCACTAATATACCAATTTTCTTAAATACAAGTATCAAAAATAAATAAATAAATGAAAAGAAAGAATGCAAAAGCTTTATTATTTTGTTCATGCTTATTTATGTGTTGTCCTTTTCTTAAGTCATAGATAGCATGAATATGAAATGGAATTAGGCAAGTATTGTGTTCTTTTCAAATGAACTATGCAATTTGTCAAATCATATTCAAAATATACTAAAAGAGAGGAGAAGAAAAACTACACTAAGCACATCCTTATATTTTACTCACATGTAAGCTTATAAGTAAGATATAAGTAACACACTTTTAATTTTGATAATTGATTCATATATTTTAAAAATAATTTGGATTTAAAAGTGATAATAGCCACTCATATTCTTACTTTAGCCAAAAATATGCAATTTGACATAAAAGAAATATTTTCATTTTAAATTTATTTTTTGAAAAGCATGAATGTATGAAATCATATGACACACACATTTAGCATGTTAGGAAGATGTGAATGAAAGCATGTAATACATTCACCTTAATTAATTCCTAAAGACAATCTTATGAAATAAGAGAGCTTAAAGCAAATCAAAGTTTGTTCAATGTAATTTTGTTTGATTTTGAGTTTGATTTTGAAAAATGTGAGGTGAGTTTGTTGTTCCTAACCCATTTTCATATATTTTGATATTTCTATTCAATATTTAGGTCATTAGATTTATTTTATATTTTGATTAGTTAAAGTATGAATTAAGCATGTTAATTACCCTTACTTATACCACCTTAGCATAGTTAATCAAATAATTATGAGCCAATGAGATGACATAAAATCACACAAGGAATTTAAATTATCAATGCACCTAGGAGGAAAAGGGTCTAATGCAATTTGGCTCATGATTAATGAATTAAGCTAAGAGGTTTAACATAAGTAATTTCAAAATACCCTCACACATATGAGTTGAATTTTTATTTCTTTAATTGTACTTAGGCTCTTAAACACCCAAGCATCTATCCAAGAAGAATTAATTGAGTTCCGGAAAGTTTTAGAATTTTATGAAATTAATTAAGGGATAATTAGTAAATTAACCTTTAATTAAGATTAAGAAATAAAGGAGGTTTAAGGAATATCTTAATGAGAGTATCCTATAATTATTCTAAACCTCACATTCACTTAATCAAATCTTAATTGGCTCAATCGAGGGTTAAATCAAATTATACCATTAATTAAGTCTAATTATATTAAGAGAGTGATTAAAATGAATTAGCAATTCCAATTAAGCCACCAATAAATCCCAAAAAAATTAGAGTGTCATCCCTCTAATTTCACCCAAGAAATTTGAGATTAATCAGTGAAATAATTAGAGAGTAATTAGCAAATTAACATTCCTAATAAAATCCAAATTCAGAGAAAATAACTATTCAAAATTAATTTTAAAATATTTTATGTTCAATTATCTTTCTAATACAATTTATTTCATATATTTTTTAATTTTTCTATGTTGAGATATGAATTTTAAGCTTAGTGATTAATGGAATTAAATAAACCCCAATTATCACTAATCCTATCTAACCAAGATGAAGCCATGCTTTATCTATTAAAAGCTTTCAAGTTCAACAAGTGATTTAGAATGAACTATTGGTTTCAATCAATTTGGCTTAGATCAAGTTTTGACACATTTTGACTCTTTAGGTCATAAGTTAGTCCAAGTGGCCAATTAGGCTAGTTAGGCTCAAATGTTGATTTGGTCAAGTTCAAATATTGATCATGAATGAACTTAGATCATAATTTCAATCAATTTATGATGGTTTTGCTATATTGGATTTTATTTTGGAATTCTTGTCAACCCTTAGGTTTGACTTGATTTGACCCAATATGAGTGATTGATCATCTCATAATGATTGTGAACATGATGAGAGGCTTAGGTGAGTTTGATTCAATCCAATTTGGTTAGATTAGAATTTGGCTCAATACAGGTCACTTGGGTCAATTGAGCCTAAAGTCAAATGATTTGAACTTAAATATGGACTTATGATTGAAATATAAATCTATTTGCAAGTGGTTTGAAGTCAAATGGGTTTTGATTCATTTGAAAATTTCAAGTTCAAAGGGTAAACATGAAATGGATTTTGGCTTGATTTTTTGAATTGAGTTTTGATTATTGAAGTTTGTATTTATATTTAGATTCATGATCAAGAGTTGATTGAATCATGAAGGAAAATCAAGAATTTGGCTTGATTTGAAATTGATTTGGCTAAGTTCAAATTTTGACTTGAAAGACTTTGGTTGGATTTTGATTGAATTTGAACTTGAATTTTGGATTTAATTTGATTGATTTGAATTTATAGTTTCATTTATATGTGAATGTAAATGAAAATGTAAATGGTGTGAAAATTTCAAGAATTTAAAGTGATTTGATCATGATTTTAAGCTAAGTCCTTAAGAGAAGATTAAGGACTTAAGAAGGAAATTAAGAATTTCAACTTGGAATTCAATCATTTCAATCATGTAAAGATTGAGAGTTTGGAGAAAATCAATTAAAGAATTAATTTAGGTTTGATGTTGATTTGATTTGGAGTTTGACTTGAAGAAGGAAGTAAGGAAAGTGGTCCAAGCTATGGGGTGTTTTCCTAACACCTCTAAGGCACCACCTATTCCTATGACTAACTCTAAGTCTCTTCATGAGTGTCCACCTAATCACTAGATGTATCTTAAGACTAAGGATCTCTTAAAGTCTAAGAGGAGTCCTATGTCTAAAATAGAGGGATTGAGAACTCATTCTAAAATGAGGTCAACACATGTGTCAAAAATAAAAGTCCAAAAGTAAATAAAACTTGAGAAAATTGGCATTAGATTTAAGTCATTATTCATGCCCTTCATGATCTAGTCTTGGAGTGAGTAAAAGGACTTAATTTTTTTTCTAAGTATATAAATCTAACCTTCTTATAAAACATATTTGCCTATATGGATTCAAAGTAGAGGAGTTAAATTTTACCACTCTAAAGTAATAATCTGAGCGATTTATCTCTTATGGAGGTAAATCATATGTCCATTTTTGCCTTAGATTTAGTCGATTTGACATGCCAAAGCTCAGATTTAGGATCGATTGTTGTTTTCCTTTGCTACAAGCATAAATCACCTCTGAGGCATTTTCACAATCTTGTATCAGGAATTATAAATCCTAAATTTCTAATAAAAAATTAACTCAAACAAATAAATTTTCTCAAATTTAAATGTATAAAGCCTAACCATGGATAGATGGAGTGCTCACTAAGTTTCAATATGGTTCTCATCTCCTTGGTCATGAGAACTCTTCCCTTTGATCTCTCTACTTTATTTTCAAAAATATAACTAATCCTTGATAGTCATATCTTTGAATTCTTTGATATAGTAACCCCACTTTAATCGAGTATTCTAAAGAGATTCATCGAGGATGTATAACTAAGGCTTGCCTCTACAGAACTTAACAATTCAATTTAAATAAACCTTGTTTTTTTTTTCATGCAAAGTAGGGAAAATCTTTGTTATATCACCCATCATGCCTAGAGTCTTCTTTAGATTTGGTCCATTATAAGATAGTGACTTCTATCTCGAGATAATATACTATTCTTAATATCGCACTGTTATTCTAATGAGTAATATCTAGATCTACGTGGTGTCCTCTCATACAAACATACACAACACAAAAATAAACACCACAATTGGCAAATGAGTATATCACTGGCACATTAAATGTGCATGATAGTCATGAAATGATTAATATATTCATAAGGATTTGATGTCCCATCATAGAGCTAATGTTTGGAATACTATCTATCGAATATGGTGCTGAAGAATTTTCTGTAGGCGTGAGGACTTTGATAGTGTTATGAGAGAAAAGATGATTTATATCTCAAAGAAAACTCTTCTTGCATCAAATATTATAGTTTTTTATGTATAATGTTTTGAATGAACTAAGAGCGGGTGAGATGCTGGGCCCTTGATTGTTCATTTTGGCCATTGACTGAATAAGTCTGACTTCCCATCATAATAGTTGACAAGCAATTTCACTGTGAATTCTCCTGTATTCCTGCACATTTTACTCTCCTCTCTCTCTCCCCCTCTCTCTCCTTGCACTAAACACGTGTTTACAGACCTCGCCCTTAAAAAAAATAATAATAATAAAATAAAATAAATAAAAAAATCTATGTCCGGCTCTATATAATGGACTCCGCAAAACCAAGGCTTGATAGAGTATCAGAAAAACTGAGAAACAATGAGCTCCAATTCCAGTTACTTTAGCCTCCAAGCTTCCCATTTGATCGCCCTCCTCTTCCTCCTCTCCATTTGTCTAACCTTCTTCATTGTTGAAGCAAAGGTTCACCATCTCAAATGGGAGATCAACTATGAGTTCAAATCTCCTGATTGCTTGAAAACTGCAATTACCATCAATGGCCTCACGCACCATCATCACGCAACGCAGGGCGATACCCTCGTCATCGACGTCATCAACTCCCTCCTCACCGAAAACGTCGCCATTCACTGGCACGGATTCGTCAGGTGAGTTTAGACATTACAATTTTAAGAAGATCTTTCTGACTGTGGACCTGTCTGAACGCTGATGTTTTTTTTTTTATAAAAGTGGTTATAAAGCTATTATAGAAAAATAAAATTGTAAGCTGCTGTAAGTTATCACAAATAACAGATTTGATTGAAAGAAAAGGCAGCTTTTATCACAGAAATAGACGAACGCATAGTAGCAGAAAAAAAAATAATGATAAAGCTATCTACAGTTTTGTTTCGCAGTTTCTTCTTAAATTAACTGAATTTATTATGATTTGAAGATTGGAACACCATGGAGCGATGGCACCGAAGGCGTGACACAGTGCCCATTCTGCCTGGAGATACCTTCACTTACAGATTTGTTGTGAGAGTAAGATATCAACCCTGAATAATTTAAATCATAATAACTTATACTTAATCTATAATTAAAACTTTATCTGTGTTGAACTTCATTATCAGGCTGGAACTTACATGTATCATGCTCATTATGGGATGCAAAGATCGGCCGGATTAAATGGCTTAATAACCGTTGAACCGTTGAACAATTCCAGTTACTTTAGCCTCCAAGCTTCCCATTTGATCGCCCTCCTCTTCCTCCTCTCCATTTGTCTAACCTTCTCCATTGTTGAAGCAAAGGTTCACCATCTCAAATGGGAGATCTATGTTCAAAATCTCATGATTGCTTCAGAAAACTCGCAATTACCATCAATGGCCTCAAACCGGGTCCGACCATCACCGCAACGCAGGGCGATACCCTCGTCATCGACGTCATCAACTCCCTCCTCACCGAAAACGTCGCCATTCACTGGCACGGGATTCGTCAGGTGAGTTTAGACATGGCAATATTTTTAAAATAAGTATCATTAGAATACGAATTAGTTAATTAAGTATGATCAAATTAAATTTAAGAATAGGTAATGCAATTAAATCCAATGAATGGATCAAGTAAGAAATGTGATCATCTTTTAAATGCAACTTAATTATTTATGATCAGTTTTAAATAATTATTAATTATTCTTTCCTTAATTAAATCGATAAATATTTGTTATAAAGATCTAAAAGTCACGTAAATACGCCCTGCATTTAAATTCATTTTTATTATTAATTGAAATGTGATTATTTTTTTATTATATTTAAAAATAAATAATTATTTTTCATTCATTAAAATTGACTAAAATAATTAACTATTTAAATTTATAAATATTTATAATTATATCTATATTTAAAACCATTATTATTTAAAGTGATTTGTAATATAGATATAATTATAAATATAAATATAATAGTTTTAAATAAGATAAATATTTAAGTTTATCTTAAAAGAAATATGTCTTTGTCTCAAGTGATAATGTTTAACTTCCATTTGCAAATATGAACTTAAATAATTTAATGTATTCTATTGTTTAAACATAAAGAGATTTAAAACCCATCTTAGTTTTTTTTTTTTTATTGCTATCTGGGAGTTGTTTAATTTAATGAAATAATTATATTTCAATTCATTTTCAAATTTGTTGAAATATGTTTGAGCTTAATAAGTTAAAAGAATCTATCTACTATTTCATAGTCATTATATTTGTAATGTTATTTAACGTATCTTATAGTTTAGTTGGTAGGATATTTACTAAATGTACTAATTTTAGAAATAAATAATTGATTGCAAAATTAAGTAGTTGTTTTAGTTGCAAATTAAAAAAGTATTGATTTTTTGTGTTATGATATATTTTAATATTAAAAACGAAATAGATTCTATGTTTCTTATAAAAAATTGATTTTCTTTGCAATAAGTTTTCTTTCTTGCAACAATTTCTTTAGTTTTATTTAGAGCAGATAATTGTTTGTCTTAGGTATTAAACTATTATAAAAAGTGATTTGTAATATAGATATTATAAATATAAATATAATAGTTTTAAATAATGTTTAAAATATAGATATAATTAAAATATTTATAAAGTTATTGAAATAGTTAATTATTTTACCAATTTTAATGAATGAAAAATAATTATTTATTTTAAATATAATAAAAATAAATCACATTCCCATTAATATTTATCTTATTAAAAGAAAATCTAAATTTATTTTCCAAAAAATAAAATTTAAGAAAAAATGTTTCAAATGACTTGATCTTTAACTATGATTCAAATATTGCTTGCAAGAAAAGAATAATTAATTATTTAGAAGGCCCATTAACGCCGACTACTCATTTAAAGATTTCCGCAAGAGACTACCCTCGTCATCGACGTCATCACCCACCAATTATCTATACCATTCTTAAATTTTAGTTTGACCATACTTAATTAGCTAATTAGTATTTTAATGATACTTATTTTAAAAAAATTGCCTTTAGACATTACAATTTTAAGAAGATCTTTCTGACTGTGGACCTGTCTGAACGCTGATGTTGTTTTTTTTTTTTATAAAAGTGGTTATATTATTATAGAAAAAAAATAAAAATAAAATTGTAAGCTGCTGTTATCACACACATAGATTTGATTGAAAGAAAAAGGCAGCTTTTATCACAGAAATAGACGAACGCGTAGTAGCAGAAAAAAAATTAATGATAAAGCTATCTACAGTTTTGTTTCGCAGTTTCTTCTTAAATTAACTGAATTTATTATGATTTGAAGATTGGAACACCATGGAGCGATGGCACCGAAGGCGTGACACAGTGCCCTATTCTGCCTGGAGATACCTTCACTTACAGATTTGTTGTTGACAGAGTAAGATATCAACCCTGAATAATTCTTTAAATCATAATAACTTATACTTGATCTATAATTAAAACTTTATCTGTGTTGAACTTCATTATCAGGCTGGAACTTACATGTATCATGCTCATTATGGAATGCAAAGATCGGCCGGATTAAATGGCTTAATAACAGTATTAGTTCCTAAAGGAACCGTTGAACCATTCACATATGACGAGGGAGAAGCATCTCCTTCTTAACGACTGGTGGCATAAGAGCACATATGAGCAGGCTGCCGGGCTTTTCTGTCAACTTTGAATGGCTCGGAGAGCCCCAGGTAGCCAAATCATTATTTTTTTAGCATTGAGAGTGTTAATTAAGATGATTTTTTTATTTAATTTTGCAGTCTCTTTAATAAATGGAGGGGGAAATACGACTGCTCCCAGCCGGAGACCATGGATTCCTGTAATATGGCGAACGCTGAATGCACGTCGGCGAGCTTCACGGTTGTCGAGGGGAAGACTTATCGATTCAGGATTGCGAGCGTTTCATCACTTTCTGCATTTAATTTTGAAATCGAGGTAATAAATTATATAATATTTTAAATTAAATTTTGTTCTATTCAAAATAAGAAATTTGTATTTTTTAAAAAATTATAATTAAGTAAAGAAATAAAAATAGCATTTTTTTTAACTTTAGAATAAGCCATGTTAAAAAAAAAGGAAAATTTAGTAATTTACAACATAGTACACAATACTTACAAATTTACATATCTAACATCTAAATTTTGATATTTATAAATAGAGTATTTTATTTATGCATGAATAGATATAATTTATTTTAAAAAATTAAAGATTTATATTCTAAAGTAGAAATTTATTAATTTTTGGTCAGGGGCACAACCTGACGATTGTTGAAGTTGATGGCTATTATGTCAAACCCATTGTGGTGAAGAATCTCAACATCTACTCAGGCGAAACTTACTCAGTCATAGTAAAAGCGGATCAAGACAAATCAAGAAATTACTGGGTGGCGCTCAATGTCATAAGTCGGAAGCCGAACACGCCGACAGGCACAGCCATCCTCAACTATTATCTCAACCACCCGTTGAAGCCGCCCCCGACCACCGCTCCCGTCGGCGCACTCTGGAACGACACGGCGTACAGAGTCGAGCAGAGCAGGTCGATCGTGTCGCATCCCGACCACATCGAAGCTCCGCCGCTATCCGCCGACCGGATGATCATCCTCCTCAGCACCCAAAACAAGATCGATGGCCGCATGAAATGGGCCCTCAACAATGTGTCCTTCGCGTTGCCCACCACCCCTTACCTGATAGCCATGAAGTACCAGCTCCACCACGTGTTCGACCAAAAGCCGGCGCCGGAGACTTACGACTACGAGAGCTACGACATCCGCACTGTTGTGAGCAACCCGAACACGGTTTCGAGCAGCTCCATCTACAGGTTGGAGTTCGGGTCGACGGTGGACGTGGCCCTGCAGAACGCGAACTCATTGAGTCCTAATAACAGCGAGACTCACCCGTGGCACCTGCAGAACGCGAACTCATTGAGTCCTAATAACAGCGAGACTCACCCGTGGCACCTGCACGGGCATGACTTCTGGGTGCTGGGGTACGGGATGGGTAAATTCTATCCGAAGGTTGACACGAAGAACTACAACTTGGTCGACTCGATACAGAGGAATACGGTTCCGTTGCACCCGTATGGGTTACGTATTGCTTGATTTGGGGCAAATAACCCTGGGGTGTGGGCTTTCCACTGTCACATAGAAGCTCATTTCTTCATGGGGATGGGGTGGTTTTGAGGCAGGAGTGAAGAAGGTAGGAAGCTGCCAGTAGGGCTGTCAAAAGATGATTATTCGTGAGCATAGTGTTGTTTCGTTATACATTCTACTTTTAGTTAGTTAACTTCAGTGACGTGAAACAGATATTTCGATATATAAAAGTAGAGCATGTATCGTTGTTAGATCGTGTTCGATTTTCGAAATAAAAAATTATATTATATTATATTATATTATTATTATTATTATTATTATTATTATTATTATTATTATTATTATTATTATTACTATTATTATTATTATTATTTATTACTATTATTATTGTATTACTCTTATTTTTTTATTTATTATTATTATTATTATTATTATTATTATTTATTATTATTATTTTACTATTATTATTATTTATTATTATTTATTATTATTATTATTATATTTATTTATTTATTTTTTATTATTATTATTATATTTTATTATTATTATTATTATTATTTATTGTTATTTATTTTTTTATTTTTATTTTTATTTTTATTTTTATTTTTTATTATTATTATTATTATTCTTATTATTATTTTTATTTTTATTTTTATTTTTATTTTTATTTTTTATTATTATTATTATTATTTTTTATTTCTATTTTTATTTCTATTTTTATTTTTATTTTTATTATATATAAATACGAACATAATATATCATAAATCTGGTTTAGTGGTTAAAATTTTGTTATCTGAAATATTATTGGGTTCAAATCCTCCTTTATCAAAAGCTTATTTTTCGAGCATTTCGTGTTACGTTAATCGTTTAGTTAAACGACAAACATAGACATTTCAAGCTCGATATATAAGCACGAACGAACAAAATAAATTTCAAACGAACCGAACACGAACAAGAGTTTTGTTTGCTCAAACTCGGCTCGTTTACACCCCTAGCTGCCAGAGTCTATTATGGGATGTGGAGAGTCCAAGCGGCGAGAAGGCCTTGAGATATTATGTGACCGTTAGAATTATATGATAATTCTTGTTATCGTATTTTCAATTTTTACTTTTTTTTATGAAGAAATAATAAATATATTCTATGTTTGAAAGGTGGTGATTTGGCAAATGGTGGATATGTTGAAGATTAATATCATATATGTTGAAGAGTTATTTTAAAGGAAGGATGAATATATGTATATTACACTTGTTCGCTCTTGAGAATTTTATTAGGTAGATGCGAGATCTTAGTAGCAAAATTATCCAACACACCTGGCGGGGATATATGAACACGGGGTTATCATTGGAAAACCCATTGGGGAAAAAATCTCGGGGCCTTGCTCAGAACTTTCACTATGTGTTCAAAAGATCGGTCCTTGCTTCTCGTTAGTTGGAGAAGAAGGTGTTTCTGGCTCATATTCGAGTGTAGAAAAATACAATATCGGTCAACTCCAACCCAGGAGAAGTTTCCCAAAAGCGGAGAACGGATCTTAAGCAACCTCTTGATCTTGAGGAGAAAAGCGGCAAGCGGTCTTTCTAGTCCTCAGGCGATCTCCCCAGGCGACTCCGCTCTCGATCTTCGGCACTGCGGTGGTGGCGGTGGTGATAGATCGTCGGCGTCGAGTCGGTGGTGGTTCTCGAGCTCTGGTCTTCCAATCGATTCCGCTCTCTAAGGTGAGAATGAGGCTCTATTTATAGATTTTTTGGAGTGGCGAGCCTTGTAAATTCGTGGAAAACTCCAACCACTCCCATCGACGGCCCGGCGATCCCTCGATCGGTGTATTTTGATGATCCCGGGTGCCTTAATGATGTGGTGATCTTGGATCGTTGGATTCTTGGCGAGCCTCGATCACTATAAATATGTCGATTTTGGTGACCATTTGGCGATCGGATCCATTTTCATGCCGATAGCTTGATCGAGTCGATTCGAGCTTCGGATCGGTATGCTTGATGTTGCTATGTTCGTCTCATCGAGCGGTGTTTATGTAAGCTGCGAAATCGGTGATTAGATCGAAGCATTTACGAAAATGCCTTGAGATTCTGCTTGATCGATTAATTTTCGAGGATGTATCGTTCTATTTTTTGGGTGACATTATTCATCCAAAATATATGTCAAATACTTGAAAATAGCAAATTCTTCAATGAAATTTGAGAGTCCATCAATGCGCATTTTGAGAGAACAAATCTTCATAAGTACATATTATAACTTCGGGAAGGCGTTCGAGCATAAATCGTGTAGGTATGCAGTGCGAATTTATTCTGGATCCATCCGGTGCAAACAGCTCCTTGAGCGCCCATGATGGTAAGCCAGCATGGCTTGCCAGCATACGTAGCTCCGGCCATGGCCATACGCCATGCATGGCGCGGTGGCAATGATTCGCTGTCAGCGTGAGAATATGGGAGGTTCGGCGGGTCGGGCCTTGAGTCTGTGGCATGATCCGCGAGTGTATGGCCCGAGGCGGCTGACCCTGGCGGTTTCAGAGGCGGCAGTCGACAGGTGGATCGGCAGTTGTCGCGGCCAGCGGGCAGCAATGATGTGTAGCAGCTGCCAGCGGGCCACAGACCCGAATGATTTTGGCGGTTTGAGCGGTTTTGGGCGGTTTTTTATGCTTTTGCCCCTAGAAGGGGTCTATAAAAACCCCCCTAGGGCTAAGGGAGAAGGCACACCTTTCTCATCTCCTCTTCTCCTCTTAGAGTGCATAGCCCTCCCCCTGGTGGGAGTTTGGGCACTCTTTTTGGATCCACCTCTACCCCCGAGCTAGAGTGCATAGCCCTCCCCCTGGTGGGAGTTTGGGCACTCTTCTTGGATCAACCTCTACCACCTCATCTCCACCAAGCTAGAGTGCATAGCCCTCCCCCTGGTGGGAGTTTGGGCACTCTTCTTGGATCAACCTCTTCCTCCTCATAGAGTGCATAGCCCTCCCCCTGGTGGGAGTTTGGGCACTCTTTTTGGATCAACCTCTACCACCTCATCTCCACCAAGCTAGAGTGCATAGCCCTCGGTGGGAGTTTGGGCACTCTTCTTGGAATAATTCGATCGTGCAGTTCTGTTTGTAGATGGGTGAGAATCTTTTGAAAGAACGTCAGACCCTTGTAGCGGAGGAGGCGGACGAGGGAACCTTCTAAAATGGGGCGAAGATTGTGGGAGTCGTTGATCACGGGAGACACATTGATCGTGCTTGGAAAAATATTATTTTCAATGATTTGGTTCTTAAGTGTCAGAAGAAATTCGATAGAGCCCAATCTCGCCCGGGGTATTTCACCACGAGATGAGTTTGGAGATTGCGGTTTCCCCATCCGAGATGATCGCCATTTTGTCGACATCGAGGTTTGCATTTCCCAATTTTGGCGAGGGGCAATGGCGATGATGGGACTTATAGTCTTTTCGGAGCGCGACGACCTCTTGATTACCTCGAATGTGCAAGTTTACTGCGATGCACATGGTATCACTGCGAGTCTACTTGACCTCCGGACGAAGGATTCTCCCAAGAATTGGGCAAGCAGATTCTTTTTTGTGAAGAATGATGGGTCTTGAAATGGGGAAAAGGCGAGATTTACCCATTCCCTACTGAGTTGGTGATGAAGATATCCTGAGAAATTTAGAATATTGAAGATCTTGATTTGAGATTGATATATCGGATTTGTCGGGAGGAATCTTTGTTGAGGTGGGGCTTCTATTCATCCGGCGGTCTTATGCAATTGCGTTGAAAGCCCAACAAAGAGGTTTCCCGATCTCCGTCCTCTTCCCGTGAAGGACCCGTCTCCAATAGAAGAGGAAAAGGCGAAGAGGTGATGGTGATATCGAGATACCGAAAAAAAGTCGCCCCTTGTAGTAGTCCCCAGGATCTTCATTCAGAGGGCGTGTTGAATCATTCTACGTGTCGACATCGAAGAAGCGGTAACAATCCTTCTTGCGTTCATCATCTTTTATTTCCATTTCACGGTGTTTAACGTAATTTTTCTTATTTGAATCTTGAAGAAGAAGAACTTGACTTTAAAATGAACATTGTCTTTGAATATGGAATTGAGTTCGTGAAGGTCAAGTTTCTCCATGGTGAATATAAGAAGCGGTATGTGGAGAAAGTAAAAGAGATGTCCGTGTTGGAGAATCAACATGATGAGTGCGGGGACCGAGTTGGCGACTCAGCGACTTCTCTTTCTTTTTCGGGGAAGTTGGCGGACTGGGATGAATTAGTGGAGGCTAGAAACGAGGTTGGTTGCTCAAGGATCGAAGATCTTTTAGAAGGTTTAGTCTTGAGGCAAAGAAGCAGAGTTACGCTTCGCCTTTCGAGAGAAAGAGGCGCCTTATCGGGTAGAAGCGGAGGAGGATCACGGTGGTGGAGGACTTCAAGAACTCGGCGACCTTCAAGAGTATCATGAGATCACGTTGAGGCCGAGACCACGTGTATGATGTAGAGGTGAAGGCTTTGGAGTGGCAGTGTGTTGATGAAGGCTTCATCCGAGGTTTCTTGAAGGGGACACGCTTGGCTCATGTAGGAGGGTGTTGAGGTCCTTTCTCTAGCAGCTTCCCAGACCCTTCAGCGAGGATGACTCGAGATAGTTCTTCATCATCTTAATGAGACCATCAAGAGGCTATGTAGTTGTAGTTCCTTTATGTTGCATTTGTTTAGTGTTGTATATTATTTACGGTTGATTGTACTTGTATGTTGCGAGAAGTATTAATAATCCACAAAATTGTTTGTGAATATTTCCGGTTGTGTGTCAGCATTTCGATGATAAAGATTCGCGTAGAAGAGATCATCGGGAATCCCTTTAGGGTAATTCGATCTATTCTAAGATCATTACCAGAGCGTTACTTGATGACAAACTTGCACGGAATATATTTATAGAGGTTCTCTCGGAACCTCTCGATCTATCTAGGTTGTGTCGGGCGTTTACGATGATGTTAACTTTGTTATGGAGAAAGTTGTAGTCTAGAGGATTGCCAACTTATCCAAGGTTGTTTATCGGCGTTACTCGGCGATGTTAACTGTATAGGAAGATCTCGAATTGAATCGAGGATTTTGACCTATCGAGGTTGTTTGTAGGGTGTTACGATGGCGTTAACAGTATGGAAGAGGTGGGAAGTCCACGGACCTCTCGATCTATCTAGGTTGTGTATGTTTTCGATGATGTTAACTTTTCATGGAGAAAGTTGTGGCGATATATAGAGGATTGCCAACTTATCCAAGGTTGTTTATCGAGGCGTTACTCGGCGATGTTAATAATAGGAAGATCTCAATTGAATGTTGAGATTTTTGACCTATCACGGGTTGTGTATGGGCGTTTTCGATGATGTTAACATGTTATGGAGAAAGTTGTAGGCGTCTAAGAGGATTGCCAACTTATCCAAGGTTGTTTATCGAGGCGTTACTCGGCGATGTTAACTGTATAGGAAGATCAGTCAATTCCATCGATCTTACCGAATGAGATACAACAATAGTTGCGTATCTCTTGAGTCGGTGTTTTAAAATGCAAGCATAAGAAAAGTCACAATAAGTATGAGAACTTTAACATAGATAGAAACATAAATCCAAACAACTTGATGCCAAGGTTGGACAATAAGTATGACAAGCGAGTATCGATAAATGTTTAAATCGATAACAACAATTGCAATACAAACATCGATGATAATATTTTCCGCATTAACTAGAATAAAAAAGGCGTCGTCCGGTACCGGAGGTTTGTAGCATTCCGTGCGTGGGGAGTCTTCCCATACTATCCTTAAGCTTAGCGCGAGCTTGATTTTAGACACCACCACATACGGGCCTTCCCAAAGCGGTGAGAGTTTGTTCGTTGTGGGCCTTTTCTGGAGTCGAGACTTCGGGGCGAGGTCCCCAAGATATTGGTCGCTTTACCCGCCGGTTGAAACCTCGAGCAATCCTTTCGCGATAGGAAGCCATTGGTCGCGACATGTCGCGGGTCTCTTGCGGAGATCCGGATGGAATCGAAACTTATCGTCGTTCTTGTCGGCATTAAAGTTATGGGTTAGGGCTCGGGACCCCGATGTTAGAATATGACCTTGAAACACAGTTATGCGGCGTTTCTCGGTAGGGTCCTTGATGTAGTGCGGTAAGCCCAAAGAATATTGGATAGTTCTTCGGCCCATTGCCCCCCGGCGTGGTTCAGTCGTGTCTTTAGCCCTTTTAGTATTGTCCTATTGGTGACTTGATTTGCCCATTTGCACGTGGATGGGATATTGGATTAACTTGATATGCGACTCTGGCGAGAAAGATGTGAATGTCTTTCACGTGAACTGCGTCCCATTATCGGTGATGATTTTCTGGAATCGAAGCGACAAATAATATTTTCCGGACAAATTGTTTGGCATTTATTTGGTGATTTTGGCGGTTGACTTCCACCCACTTGTGAAGTAATCAAGCAAGATTATAAATTTTTAGTTTAGTGGCAATGGGAAAGGGTCCTTATATCGATCCCCATTGAGCAAAAGGGCACCGGGATTGTGGTGAGTTCTGAGATGGTGTATGAGTGAGATTGGAATGTAAGCGACACTTGTTACACTTCTTTACAAACTCCCGTCCTTCTTCATTGTAGGCGGTAAAAACCTTGCCTCATGATTTTGAGGGGAGCTTTTCCTCCCAAATGTTCACCACAAATTCTGAATGAACCTCTCGCATTGCATAGTTAGCCTCAGAAGGTGGTAGACACTTTAAATAGGGCCTAAGAAGGACCGCTTGTAGATCACGATTATGGTGAAGTTGATTATACGTCGACGGATAGCATCGGTGAGTCTGGCAAGGCCCGCTTTGAAGAAAGGACATGATCGGGTCAATCCATGAAGATTCTTTTGGGTCCTCAGATTGTATCACCCAAGGGCCTTGAATCTTGGGAAAGTGGATGTCCTCTATGTATTTTCTCTTGAAAAGATCTCTGTCGTTGTTGTGGCTAACTTGAGAGGGCATCTGCTGCGTGTTCTACTCCTTAGAATATGAGTTATCGATGGGTCTCGATTACGGCAAGAAGTGACTTTGCCAAAAGGCGATCGGCATGCGGATGGTGTCGAAGTCTCCTTCAACTTGTGAGGCCACAAGTGAGTCGTGTAGATGGCTAAGTTGGACCTCACACGGTCAATGGCGAACCTTAGTCATCACGAGGGCCTCGTACTTGACATTATTGGTGGGGAACTTTAGTGCGGCACTCTAAAGTTATTTTACTTGGGAGATAAGCAAAATTCACGCTCCCTTAGCGGAAGTACACAGCTCCATCAACATACAATGTCCATTGATTTGTCATGGAGTGATGAATGATCTGTTCAGGTGGTGATGGGATGGTACATTCTACAACGGTGTGAGCACTTGTGACTTTATATCGGGGCGTGGAAGAAAATGGATGTCAAACTCTCCAAGCTCGTAGACCACTTCATCAACCTTCCGGATACATCGGGCTTTTTTGAGAATAGTTCTTAATGGAAGATGAGTATAGCGTTGATGGTGTGGGCCTGAAAGTACGGTCGCAATTTTCATGCAAAATGCACTAGGGCCAACGCTGTCTTATCTGCTAATGGATAGCGTCCTTCGGTATCATAAAGAATTTTGCTGACATAATAAATGGATCGTTGCAATGAATTCTCCCTGCGTATCGACGAGACTTACGGCATGAGAAGAAACAAGATAGATATGCACTTCTCTCCTTGGATAGGCTTTGATAATGAGGGGAAGCTAAATAGACTGAAGTTGCTCAGCGGTCGACATTCGTCATCCCGGAATCCATTTCCTCGACCCTAAGATTTTGAAGAATGGTAGATACTTATCTCTGGCGGGCCAAGAATCGTGATAAAGGCGCAATCCTTCCGGTCAAGCGTTGGACTTCCATGATCGTTCTTGGAGGTGACATGTCCTTGAGTGCTTTTATCTTCGGGTTGGCCTCATCCGTGAGTGACCATGAAGCCTAGGAATTTCGGAGGAAACTCAAAAATGCACTTGCTTGGGTTGAGCGCATCTTGTAGTGTCGAAGAATATCAAAGCCTTGTTGGTCGATATATGTGATATTTCCAAGCTCTTCACCATATCATCAACATACACCTCCATATTGTGCCTATAAGATTCTTGAAGATCTTATTCATAAGCGTTGATATGTTGCTCCGGCATTTTTTAGTCCGAATGGCATGACGATAGCGATATAGTCCCTTATCTTTGGAAGGATGTTGCTTCCTCATCTTTTGTTCATCGATTTGATTGTAGCGAATAGGCATCCATGAAGCTCGACATCGATGTCAATGTCATCAACTAGTTGGTCGATCGAGGAAGCTATCTTTTGGGCATGCGATTAAGGTCGGTGTAGTCGATGCACATTCTCAGAACCGTTGGCCTTCTTGACTAACACTACGTTAGCCAACCGGTGGGGTAGTAGACTTCTCGAATGAATTTGACTTCCAGTTTGGTGATTTCTTGTTCTATGACCTGTCGTTGGCGAAGGTTCTTTTCTTACATCAGGCTTGTAGGTTAAGTCAACTTTGAGAGTGCGTAATGACTTGGGTCAATGCCGAGAATCGGATGCGCTCGGGCAAAGATATCTTGATTTTACGTGAAAATCTACGTACGATTTCTCGGTGAAGCGATCCACCTTCACCCTTTGCGATGGATCAACTTAGATAGGAAGACAAATTACATCTTCAACCGGAGAAGCCCTTTGAGGTATCCTCATCGTAGGTGAAGTTCTCGATGTTGAGGGTTCTTGGCGTAAATGGTGGGCTTGCTTGATATAAGCGCTTGTCTTCTGTTGATTCCCACCACCTGCGGTGGTGTCGAATTTCATCTTGAGGTGAGGCAGTGTGCTGGAATATAAGAGGTCTCCCAAATATTGCATTATGCGGACTCGGACTTGACTGATATATATCAAGTGGGTTGCGTGTGGAAATTCCCAAGAGTTACGGGAAGGCGATTGTCCCCACTATCTGGTCGATTATCAAATCCATACGATTGGGCCGGGTTGAAGCTTCTCTTTCTATACCCATCGAGGAAAGTGGAGTAAAAAGAACATCAACCGAACTCCCATTGTCGATCAATATCCTTTTAATATTGAAGCACGGATCAGACCCCAGCGATGTGAGGGGATCTTGATGTGGGATCACGAAGCCCTCTAGATCTAAATCATCAAAGGTGATAGAATGGTCAACCTTCTTGACTCCTCGCTCTTGAAGGCGAATGAATATTTGGCTAGATAACGGCCCTCCGCAATTATTTTATCTCTCCTTGGCGGTTCCTCTATTTGGTTGCCCCATTTCTTTGACAGCGGGTTGGTTTTGTATAAAAGCCTAGATACCCTTGCGTATTAGTCTTTCAATCTCCTCCTTGGTTGGTGGCACTCTTGGTGTGCCCAGTGAAAGTGGCATAATTTCTCTTGATTTCCAATTCCGGGCTTTAAAGGTGCGCCACTTGGCGCCATCCTCTTCTTGATGGGATGTTCGCGCGGCGTGTTGAGCAGTATATTTTCTCTTTTGGTCATGCCATTTGAGGAGGTTTTGGGGAGGTTCTTTGCCTCTCTTCTTTTCGAGATGTTTGAACATCATCTTTGGGAACCTTCTTCTTGCTTGGTGGTTCAAGCTTGTAGATGAGCGATAACTTCATCGGAGATTTGTGCCTCTATTAGGTGGACCAAGATAGGAATGGGCGTCTCCGCATTAATGATGAATAGAAGTATCCTGACCGGAGTCCTCCGAGAAGCACGCCCCTCAAAAGTTCTGGATCTACTCCTGGTATCTGTCGGGCTTCAGAGGAGAACCTCTGGAAGTATTCTTTGAGGGACTCTCCATCGTTCTGGCGGATTCCGGAGAGATGTGATGAATCCCTGATGATTCTCTTGTTCGCCAGGAACTGTTCTACAAAAAATCTGGCGAGCTCTCCAAATGATCGGACGGACCCCTTAGCGAGTGAATAGAACCAATCGAGCACGTCCTTTGAGTCGGGGAATACGACGACGAGTCATTTACGAATGTGCATGATCGTGATCGATATGCTCGTCTGGATCGGTTGTGCCATCGTAGGGTCCATCTTTGGGAAGCTTGAATCTCCGAATCGGGTATTGCGAGATGATCTCGGGCGAGATGAGTTTTGGAAGAAGCGGCGGAGAATGGATCATTCGGTGTTTGTAGAACTCTTCTGCACCGGTGTCGTAGTTCATCGCGTATAAGGTGGCGTGGAGTTTCACCGTCTGGTGAAACCATTCATGTGGGGTGAGTAGAAGCTGGCGGTATCAAGTTCGACATCGGATGTGGTGCCAAGGGTTCTCTACTTGTTGATCCGGCATTCCGGGTAATCATTCTCGGGAAGAAAATGGATTATCTTTGAGGCGTCGGAACACAGCTCTTCCAGGCGTGTTGGAGCGTTTTGGTCCTCTCGCGAGTTGAAGAAATTCGGGAATCCTCCATCCTTTGAACGATCTTCCAAAGAGGGGCTGTGGACCCTCACACGGGAGACAGTCATATGTAGAAGTGTTGGAGACTTGGCGTCCTTGATCCGAGAATGAGGGCGTTGGAGCGCAAACCGTTTACCAACCATATTGGAGATATAGCAATGGGGAACTGTTTTTTCCTGACGGCGCATTGCGTCTTTAGAATTTTATTCGGTAGATCACGAGATCTTCGTAGCCAAAATTATCAACACCTGGCGGGATATGAACACGGGGTTATTGGAAAACCCGTTAAGGAAAAACGGGGCCTTGCAGTCTGTAGAACTTTCACTATGTGTTCAAAGATCTGAGTCCTTGCTTCTCGTTAGTTGGAGAAGAAGGTGTTTTGGAAACAATATTAGTGTAGAAAAATATAATATCGGTCAACTCCAACCCAAGGAGAAGTTTCCCAAAAGCGGCGAGCGGATCTTAGCAACCTCTTGATCTTCGGGAGAAAAAGCGGCAAGCGGTCTTTTCTAGTCCTCAGAGGCGATCTCCTAAGGCGAGCTCGATCTTGAGCCTTATGGTGGCTTGGTGGTGATAGATGATCGGCGTCAAGGTCGGGTGGTTCTCGAGCTCTCAGTCTATTCGCTCCTCTAAGGTGAGAATGAGGCTCTATTTATAGATTTTTGGGTGGCGAGCCTTGTAAATTGGAAAACTCCAACCACTCCCATCGACGGCGGTCGATCCCCCGATCGGGCGGTGTATTTTTGATGGGTGCCTTAATGATGTCGGGGTGATCTTAGATGCGTTGGATTCGTCTTGCGAGCCTCGATCGACTATAAATATGTCGATTTTGGTGACCATTTAATCGGGATCCATTTTCATGCCCGATAGCTTGATCCGAGTCGATTCGAGCTCGGATCGGAATGGTTGATGTTGCTATGTTCGTCTCGAGGCGGTCGGTTATTTGTAGGCTTGCTGAAATCGATGATTAGATCGAGCATTTGAAAATGCTTTGAGATTAGGTGCTTGATCGATTAATTTTCGAGGATGTATCAATACGTCTAATCCTTCATTAGTTTTTTTTTCTAATAAAGTAACTATTGGAATATTGTGTGAGAGAGAGAATGGAAAGAAATAAAAGAAAATTTATAGAATCTTAGAGAAGAAAGAAACTCTCATATTTTATATTTTTAGTGTCTTTTAGTATATAGAATTAGATGAGATTTTATAGATTTGTGTTATTTAATAATATCAACATTTTACCTCTTATTTATAGACTCAAATTGATAATAATTAGTTATATTTTCAAATAATAATAATAAACTTTTAAAAAACTTTGTAACTCATTTGTGTTTTAGTTAGGTTTAATCAATCATCTAATATGGAGAGTGTTGAAAGAACTGTGCGGTTAATGGATATGTCAACTTAGTTGATTGGTAATGATGGGTTGATGATCAATTTATTAAATTTATATTAGTCTTGATTTGATTAAATTTTTTTTAATTAAGGGACTATTTGGAACAGTTATAGCTGTATGATAAAGTATTGATGAACGTGCTCTACAAGAAGCTGCTAGTTGAAGAAACTATGGTGGATATATATATATATATAGTAAAAGTTGTCTAAAGTGATAAAACACATTCATTTGTATGATATTGTATATGCTTATAATACTAAAATTGATATCTACTTACAAAAATATATACTTTAGGCATTTTTATATATATATATATATATATATATATATATATATATATATATATATATATATATAACTCAAATTGTAACTTTCTAACTTAATAGTCAATCGGGTTGAAAAATATAGATTTTTTTTTTATACAAATTTCTCAAAATATGGCGAGAACACATCTAAAGCGTAATATGCGATTGTAGGCATCCAATGTCATCCAAATGAAACAAGTGATCATGATTAGATGCAGTTATCTGCCAATGCAGTATAATGATTGTATTTACCCAAATTACTTATTTGTACCTCTTTCGAATCTTATTTAAATTTTACTCGGATTAATATCAGTCATTGTGAATTCTAAACAAGTACTCAATAGTCAGAAGCGGATTATTTTTATCTAAGATAAATTTTTGGATATATTCTATCAGTAATAAAATGTTGATATATTTGTTATATTATTTATGATATATATAAAGTAAAATTTCTTAAAATTCAATAAAACTGAAGAACGGATGATAATAATAATGAAGGTATATGTTAAACTTTTTTATGTCAAAGCATAGCACATGTAATGCTATTTCAAGATTAAAATATGTTAAAACTGCAAATGCATAGTATAGTTATTAATTGGATTAATATAGCTAACACTAGGGAACAATCCACTAGACTTTTCTGGACCTTTATTAGCCTAATCTGCTTCTTTTACTAAGTGGGGAACTCTCCAGTCTCCACTAGAGTTTGTTTCTTTAGAATGATATCAAATTGGCAGTCCAGAGTGGCCTGGCCCACAAATTCGATTCAAATATGATCCATTACAGACAATTCGATGAATTATATAATCGAATAAAATAGCTAATAAATAATAATAATAAAAAGCTCACGGGATAAGTTCAAACTTCTGGTATTTATAATATTTATTTAATATTGTGAGAATTTCTACTCATGATTTTTAGTGGCCTATAAAATTTAAAGTAAATATGTGTATTTTTTTTTCATTTTGTAACTATAAATACAAAATTTATTACAGTACAAAAAAATTCTTATCTTTTATTTTTATATGAAAATCATGCATACAAATAGATAATAGAGAAGAATATAGAAAATATCAAATTTTTAATCTAAAAAGAAAAAAATCATGAGACATAGTCTAATCAAAATACTCCACTGTGAATGAGATTTTATAGTATTTACAGATGAAAATTTTGATAAATTTAACTAGAATCTCATCACAATACGATACATAATGGATCTTTTGATCATAGATTCTTCTTCTGATATTTGTGTCTTGCTTTCTAATTTGAGTGAATTTAGACTTTTTAAATTTTCACTTCGAGACGTTTGATTTGATTATAACATGTTAGATTTGGAGATCATTTGACCTTCTAGTTAATATGTTGAAGCTTCTCATTATATTTTAAATAATTGATTTGAGCACATTTAGACTCAAATAGGATTGCCTTGCACATATCATTTTATGCGCTTGTTAGATCTCAGAATTATTAAGTGGCAGAAAAAATTGTTGGTTTGCCTTCACAAGAAACGACTGAACATTACTGATGATTTGCAATTTGTGATGGATAAAACAGTTGAATAATATTTGCAACATTACTTTAGCTGATATAAAAAATATCAACTTGATTGAGCAGAGATTTATTTTAATTTTTAGATGAGTTTTTTTTTGGGTATGAATTAAGTTAAAGAATTGATTCTCAAGGTCACAAGAATTATAATTAAAAATTTATATTTATGGTTGTTCTATATGTGATTTAAGATTGTTGCATGTTAGCATGTTCATGTCAATATAGTAGAAGAGTTTTTACTTCTCAATTTTGTATGAAAACTTAGCACACAAAAAAAATAAGTGAGAAAGTTAAGAACATGGAAAACATCAAAATTTTATGTGAAAAGTTCAAGCTCGGAGAAACCATGATGCTAAGCCCAAATTAAATTATTGCATTAGATGTTCATTTATTATAAATATTTGCTCACTCTTAAAGCGGAGAATATGAGATTACAAGAGTGGGTTGATGGTGAAAGATATTGCGAGTCAATAAGGTGTCTTTTCTTGATGGCACAATGACAATAGCTTGATAGTGGAGGTCGATACGATATGATGAAGGCTTGTGATAAAGTGAAGATGTTATGATGATCTATGAAGTATGATGTATTAACGTAGAAGAAAGTTGTTGGGGTATAATAGTTTATTGATAGTTTGAAATGACAATTAGGATTTGATATCAGAACAAGTGGTTGAACTCTTGTTGTTTAGTAAAACTGATGGTGGTTTGGACAAAACAATCTTGGTGAGTGAAAGATAGTGATCAAATGATAGTCATTAGGAGGTGGTCTAATAATGGGAAGCGTTTAGAAATATAGATAGATGATCCATGGACAATAGTCAAATGATGGTGACATGGAGAACAATGGTGAGAAGGTGATTTGATGATGATGGATAATATGGTTTGGTGATGCAATTATATGGTGGTGGTTAGGAAGCGGCTATAATGGTGGTCGAAGCGGTTCAATCACAACACTAGGATAATAATTTGGTGATGGTTCAGAGGTGATTCAATGATGGTGGTTTAGAAACCGGGGAATAGTGTTTAAATAGTTAATGACAATGGTCAGGAGGTGTCGAAGTGACAACAATCAAAGGATTGTATCAACTATAACATTAGGAGATGGTTCAATAACAATTAGATGATGGTGGTTTGATGGCGATAGCGATTCAATTATACAATCTCGACTATAATGATGAGATGCCAGTGTTAACAGTTGAGTAATAGTAGTTCGATGGACAATTAGAGGCATCGATGAAGTTGCTTGGATGGTGGAAGTCCTCTAGAATTCTTTAAACTTCAGAGTTCTCTTCAATCTCAAATTAAAGTCCCCCACATATAAAGAATGATGACACATTTATACATTTGAAAATTGTCATTCTTTGTAAATATAAATAAAATATAAACTACTTCATCTAATAACCCAAAATAACCCTCTTAATCATAAGAAGTTTCTCAAGCATTTGAGTCTCTTAATGTTGTTAGAATTCAATAATCTTACTCATTAGCTTCATCTCATTGAGATACTCAATTTGATTATAAGCATATCAATTTTGGAGATAATTTAATAATTCAAATTATACTATAAGTTTTCAATAATATTCAATGTGTTTGATTTGGCTCATCGATTGAATGGTCACTTATGTTGTCATCAAATTTTATTTATTTATTTTTGTTCAGATGGTCAACTTGGCTATAAGTTTTGCAAAATAGGAGTTTGAATGCCTGAGAATACAAATTTAGAGGTTGTCCAATTGAGTATGCATCAACATTCATATTTGAACAAATGAATTTTTTTTAATGACATAATGACCTTGAAACTTTGACTATTTAAAATTTACTAATAAAAAACTTGATAATTTTAATGAAATTAGAAACTCAATATCACACTCAATCACTGGTTAATTTGATAAAGGAAAAAAATACATTTTAATACTATTTTTATGAAATCAATCATTGTTCCCTCTAAAATGTGATTAATTGGCATAAATTGTTTGTGTGTGCATAGAAACACACTTATTTACTAGTCAAACCCCACTTAAATAATAAGTCATATATAACAAAATCACCCACATTATTGCTACTCTTATCTAAATTTTTTATTTTTCAAAGAGGTCATATATAATCACATCATTTCATGCATTTTTTTATATCATTTATCAATGGATGCAAATGAAATATATGTTTATATTTTAGTTTTTAGATTGTGTGGTTTCAAAATAATTATTATTAAAAAATATATAAAAAGAAGTTAGGCATAGCTTAAGTGTAGATTATACCAAGTAATAATAAACTAGCAACTGAAAAAGAACTTATAGTTAGACTATAAGGTGTTAAATAATCTACTTATAGGTCCAATCACATATTACACTTGATTCACATTAATGATTTTATAACATCTCATGTGCTTTGTAGAAATAATGCATTCTTTTTTTTTTTTTTGGATCATCATTGGTGTTCTTATTAGTGCATGGTTTATATCAATTCGATTTATAAAATTTATAGTTTAGCTTATGCATATAATTATATAACAATCAATTTTTATTGAGTATTAAAGTAAATTAAACACTATTTTTATTCTATTTAATTAGTATGTACAAAATTTTTAGATGAGTTAATCTCTTTTATAAGCTCAATAATTGGTTAAAAGCTTTTTTGGTTAAATTATAATTAGTCTTAATTCTTAGCATCTATAATATTACAAATATTTTAGAATATTCACTACATAATGATCATGAAAGTCATAATGTTGCACTAAATAAATCATTAACTTATGAATTATATTATTTAAAGGCTCTTTTATGTTATTTAAAGCCTTTTGACATTTGACTATCAACGCGTGTGGGCGAATAACATCTTAAATCATTTCTTGATATTAAATTATTTGATAATTTGAAAAATTAATGTGACTAATTCTTGTCTCTATATGTAATGTAAGGTAAAGTTCAATATCAACAATTAAAATAAAAAACATTTCAAATAGATCATTTCATCATGAATCGAGTAAAATTTATAATCCAACATTTGAAACATCGACATAATTTAGTCTCTTTGAGTATTTATTGCGACTATTCATTAATATATTTCTCCATTCATGTATATATACATCTTCAACTATTTATTTCTTAAAAGAATATACTCTATATATTAAATTTTGATATGTTATATCCATAATATTTCTTCGAATTACATAAAATATAGAGTAAATTATTATATATTTGAAAGATAATGTGAATTAGTAGTGGCAACCAGCACTGATAGGTGGTGACATTTGGCGGGCAATAACAACGATTAATTTGACTTTACACCTAATTATATATTTAAAATTCATTTAATTTGAAAATTTTTAAATATATTATGTTTGAACTAAAAAATATATTTTTAATACACTTTATTTTATATATAGTATCACAAACAATAGAATTTTTAAAATACGCTAATTTAATTTATAATGCTCAATAAATGCTGCTAATCAATTTACCCTTAAATCAGTAAATGTGGTATTATATATATATATATATATATATATATATATATATATATATATATATATATATATATATATATATATATATATATCCTCTGTTGCCGCAATAATTTTAAAAGAAATGCTCTAAGAATTCATTTTTTGGAAGCTAATTGAGAATAAGTAGGAAATATTTTTAGAAGTGAGCATTTTAATTATCCTATTATTGATATTTATATTTTTAAAATTTAAATTATTGAGATTCTAAATTGACATTTTGTTAGAAATTTATTATTTAGATTCTGATAATATAAGATTATAAAAATAATTAATAATTGAAGATTTATTCAAACATAATGTTTTAGAACTTAAGTCTAAATTACTTTTAACATAAATCAGAGGCTCCATTTATTCTAAAATTTGAGAATTATTGAATTGTCTTCTTTCTTAAAAAAATAAAGTTATTCCAGACTCTTCTAGACTAATTTGCCAGTTAACATTACTTAAGCCAATGTTTCTTAGCCGGAGCCATGAATTCGTGTAATACGGCGAACACTGAATGTTCGTCGACGATCTTTACGGTGGTTGAGGGAAGACTTATGGCTTCAGGATTGCAAACTTTTCATCACTTTCTGCATTTAATTTGGAAATCGAGGTAATAAATTATATTCCCTATTTTAAATTACATTTTTTTCTCTTATGTTAAATTTAGAATTTGTCAGAATTATGTTGAAGATTAAATCCTAGCCATCGAGATGGAGACGGTGTCGCTACCCATTGCTGCCCTCAGTTTGTTTGCTTGTGCGGCCGACGCCGTTGCCGCGAGGATGCTCCATGGCTCATGTTCTGCTAACGGCGGCAAGCTTACCGCTCTTTTGGTACAGTGGTTCCCTTGTCGTCGTCTAGGGTTTCGATTTTGGGGCAGAATTGAGTTCCGAACGTGGGTCCCTAGGGCGGTGGGTCATTAACGAGTTGGGGATTCTGGAATCTTTAAAAGGGAATATCCGGTTTTTTATTCGACCGTTTTTTTAGAAATGGCTGGACCGGTATTTTTCTCTTCAAAAATTTTCTCATAGGATGTTCAGATTTTATTATTATTATTATTATTATTTTTTTTTGCTAAAGTTCATCCAAAGATAAAATGTCTACCCTGATCAAAAATTATAGTTGTTTAAATACAAATACAAGATTGTATCAACTTTTTTTATTTATTTTGGGCAAACATTTTTATAACCTGATACATTTTATATTAAGATATTTTTATTATATATTTTTTAATGGTGGATTAGACTGTTTATGCTGCTTTGATCATTATATGAGATCAAAACTTCTTTAGAATCAATACCCCTGAGAACTCAAGTCTCCGTACCATATATTGCTAGCTAGGTAGATGTATATATACACATGAAAATGAATATGTTAATTTGAGAGTTTTAACGAACATAAATTTGAAAAATAATTTAATTTACATATGTATATGTTGATTAATCATGAATTATGTAGATTTTTTTATCTCTTAGAGTAGTTTAAGTTTTTTTTAGATAATGGGATTACAATTATATGTGAGAAAGCGACAGCGAAATCTCGAATCATGATAATAGCTATCGGCGGTAGTTAGTACGTAATAGTGGTGGTAATGATCGGTGATAGTGAATGGCGGTGTCGGTGATGATCAACGATTGTCGGTGGTGGTGCGTAGTGGTATCAGCGGCCGGTCGATGGTGACAATAGTGGCCGGCAATCGGCCGGCGGTGGTCGGCACGGTTGTCGGGCAACAGCGGTACCGTTGGCGATGGCCGGCAAGTGCGGCGTGGTCGGCGATGATGACCAGCGGCGGTGGCCCGATGATCCGCATTAGTCGATAACAGCGATGATTGATAGTGGTAGGTCGCAGCAAGCGATAATGGCAGCGGCGGGCAGCGATGGTGGCAGCGGCGATGTGGTGAGGCGATGACGGCGATGGCCGGTGGTGATGAGGCGGCAGTGGTTGAGTCGGTGAAACCGGTAGTGGCAGCGGTGGGTCGGCGATGGTTGGCGGCAGACGGCGGTAATGGCGGCCGTCGAGTGATGCAATTATGCTTGGAGGATCTTCATGCCTGAAGTTCTATCTTCTCTTTAACGATCTCCCCCTGAAGAATGAGGCTATTTATATATTATGGGAGTGATATATATCTGAGCAAAATTCAAACCACACCATCGGCTCGAAATGATTCCTTGATCATCGATGTATTTCAAGTATTTGAATGCTCAAATGAAGTCAGAATTAAGAGATCTTAGGTTTGATAAATCCGGCTGGTCAAGACACTCGATTTGATTATAAACATTCCATATTCAGGAGTCGACTGATATCACAAAGTTTTCAATTATATTTTAAGTGCTTGATCTAAGTTAGTCTTAACTTATCGGTGCTTTCGACATCAAGATTAGATTCTTTGATTAGTGAAATTTTAGTGTCATATCAACACTTAATAAGATATAATGAAAAAAAAGATTTATGTAGGTGATCCCATATATAGTGGGATTATGGGATATAGTCTTATTGTTGTTATGTTGTTGGCTTTTACATTTTGTACTATTATTTATTATAAGATGCATATAGACCCATTAGCAAGTCGAAATTATGCTCATCTCATAATCTCACCACCATTTTATCATATCTTTTGGCTCTAAGATTCCCCATTTAGGAGAATTCTACTACCATCTTCAACATAGTTGTTAGGGGTTAAATTTATTTTGAACATAATCACATGATTTTTGAAAGGAATGTATTCTCAAAATCAATTATTATGTACCAAGAGCCAACTCAATTGCTTGATGCTATCATGTGAGTCATCTAAAACCATTATGATAGAAAAGACTAAGACTTTATGAGTCATGAATTATTCAAATCACTTGATTCGATATAAATCATATCGATTCCACTGTTAGATATTGTCAAAGAGGGTCTAAAGTTGAGATCGATACACTCTAATTATTTATACTTTTAACCCAAAGTTAAGTTTATGAGTAAGGGTCATCCACTTGGTGTTTACACCAATATGTTTTCAACCACGAAATGTGAGATTAAACCTATCTTGCCTTATGCATATTATCATGAGAACCTCTACCACCACTCATAGCTTTTGTCGTCATTGTCGACATTCGATGGTTGGCTCATTATTGTTTTCATGTGATTAACACTCAATATTCACATTTTATCATTCTGTATGTATGTCTTACTTTCACATGATCTCAGACACATTTGATCTCACCAAACACCAAATTTCTCAAAAGAATAAGAAAGCGAACTAGTTGATGCGTCGGATGATGAAGATGATGATGATGATGGAGAGAGACTTTGAGGAGGATGAAGATATCTCAGGAAGATGGGGAGGGAATAGATATCCTAAGGAGAACATCAATAGTAGCAAGAAAGGCCCTGGTGAAGCTACAGCTGGTGGCGATGAAGATGGGGAGGAGGAGAATGATGATGAAGATGATGATGATGGGGATGATGCCGAAGAGGGCTTCTTAGAGGAGGAGGATGATGATGAAGAAGATAATGAAGAGGAAGATGAGGAGCGTCAGCCGGCAAAGAAGAGGAAGCAGTGAACGAGGAAGGAAGCTGGAACAACTTCTAGTTTCTTTCTAGTTTGTATCTTATCTCTCTCTGAACAATATTACGTGAGTTTACGTCTGACTCCAATATCAACGCAATTTTCATTATAAAACAAATACATTTTTCACTCGATGTTTGACTGCGATATCGTTTACGTTACAGACCCGGCGGCCGTCCAGTTAACTGGGAGGAGAAAATATTATCATACATATTCTTCTGAGACCGGTTTAGATTTCTTTTTTGCATAAATTATTCTCATTCAGCTCTCTAGTGCGATCTTCCTGAGATTTACTAAATCTTGGGCATTAAAAATTGAGGTATTATAGGAGATTGCATGAGGTATTTATTCCTGCATTCTTGAACTGTAATGAATTTAGGGTTTTATCTATTATTCTCACCGTCGAATAGGAGAACATTTGAAATATTTGAGTTCTTTAAAAGAAAGGAGCATGTTTTACTGGTATTTTACAGATATTTTGCATATATACTTTTTGTACTCTCATGATGGTACATGCCGTTATTTTCAAAATTTTGAATGGTGGAGCTTGTCATATGTTTAGTATATCCCATTGTAGGATGTTTAGTGATGTTTCATGAAGGATTTGATGAAATCTAGGGCCTGTTTGGATATAATATGTTCAGTCGATGGCATTATAATCTGTTTAGGGTTGCTTAATGGTTGTTTGCAGATTGAATGGTTATTGGTTGGTTTCTATGGTTATTTTGTATGTGTCCTCTATGTACTCTCTTGAGAGTACACCCCATATTCTAATTTTTTTTCCAGCTTTTAAATCATATTTGTAGAGAATATATTTATTGCATTTCCTTAGAAGCAATTTGGAGGCTGATTGATTAGTTTTTAAGGGAGATTGACATCTGTACTCTCTATACTCTCATGAGAGTACATATTATTTTTTCATTTTTTGTCAAATATTTTGGTCTGTTTGGAGATAATATGTTTATTACATTCCATTAGAAATAATTTGGAGGCTGATTGGTTGATTTTTAGGGGTATTTTGCATCAGCACTCTCTGCACTATCATAAGAGTACAGACTATTTTCTCATTTTCTGCCAGATTTTTTAGCCTGTTTGGTGAGAATATGTTTATTACATTCCATTAGAAATAATTTGGAGGTTAATTGGTTGATTTTAGGGGTATTGATGTCTCTCTGTACTCTCATGAGAGTACATATTATTTTTTCATTTTCTATCCAATATTTTGGCCTGTTTGGAGAGAATATATTTATTACATTCCATTAGAAGTAATTTAGAGGCTGATTAGTTGATTTTTAGGGGAGATTGACATTTGTACTCTCTGTACTCTCATAAAAGTACATATTATTTTTTTCATTTTTTGTCAAATTTTTTGGCCTGTTTAGAAAGAATATGTTTATTACATTTTATTAGAAGCAATTTGGAGGCTGATTGATTGATTTTTAGGGCAGATTGACATCTGTACTCTTTGTACTCTCATGAGAGTATAGATTGAATTTTCATTTTGTCAGATTTTTTGGTTTGTTTGGAGAGAATATGTTTATTACATTCTATTAGAAGCAATTTGGAGGCTGATTGGTTGATTTTTAGTGATGTTTTGCATCTGTACTCTCTGTACTCTCATGAGAGTATGGATTATTTTTTTCATATTCTATCAGATTTTTTAGCTTGTTTGGAGAGAATATGTTTATTACATTTTATTAGAAGTAATTTGGAGGCTGATTGGTTGGTTTTCATAAGAGATTGATATTTGTACTCTATGTACTCTCATGAAAGTACATATTATTTTTTCATTTGCTGTTAGATTTTTTGTCCTTTTCGGAGAGAATATGTTTATTACATTTCATTAGAAGTAATTTGGAGATTGATTTGTTAGTTTTTAGGGGAGATTGGTATTTGTACTCTTTGTACTCTAATAAGAGTACATATTATTTTTATTTTTTTTTTTTTGGAAATATTTTCATTTTTGTCGATTTTGCATTTTGGAAGAATATATTTTATTTCATTGAAATTAATTTGGATTGGTTAGATTTAATAGCATTACTCACACTCTCATGAGAACAATTATATTTTTCATTTTTTGGCTTTGTTTGGAGAGAATATGTTTATTACATTCATTAGAAGCAATTTGGAGGTTGATTGGTTGATTTTAGATGTTTTGCATCACACTCTTTACTCTCATGAGTATTTTCATTTATGTCAAATTTTTTGGCATGTTTGGAGAATATATTTATTACATTTCTTAAGTAATTTGGAGGAATTGGTTGGTTTTTAGGGTGTTTTATCACTCTCATGTACTCTCATGAGAATATTATTTTATTTTTACATTTTTAGCATGTTTGGAGAGAATATGTTTATTACATTCCATTGAAGAATTTGGAGGATTAATTAGTTTTAGGAGATTGACATATGTACTCTCTATCTTATTATGAGAGTACATATTATTTTTTATTTTATATTTTTTTGGCTGTTTGGAGAGAATATGTTTATTACATTTAGAAGTAATTTGGAGGCTGATTGGTTTGGTTTTTTGGGAGATTGGCATGTACTCTGTAATTTCATGAGACTCATATTATTTTTTTTCTACAATTTTTGGTATGGAGAGAATATGTTTATTACATTCATTAGAAGTAATTTGGAGGATGATTGGTTAGTTTCTAGTGGAGATTTGCATATGTACTCTCTGTACTCTCATGAGAGTATAAAGTATTTTGCCATTTTTTTCATTTTCTTTGGCCTATTTGGAGAGTATATATTTATTACATTCCATTAGAAGCAATTTGGAGGCTGATTGTTTAATTTTTAGGAGAGATTAGCATATATACTCTCTATACTCTCCACTTTCATGATAGTAAGATTATTTTTTTAATTTTTATGAGATTTTTTAGCCTTTTTGAAGAAAATATATTTATTACATTCCACTGGAAGTAATTTGGAGGTTGATTGATTAGTTTTTAGGGGTGTTTTGCATTTGTATTCTCTGTACTCTCATGAGAGTACGGATTATTTTTTCAATTTCTATTAGATTTTTTGGCCTGTTTTGAGAGAATATGTTTATTACATTCCATTAGAAGTAATTTGGAGGCTGATTGGTTGATTTTTATGGGAGATTTGCATCTGTACTCTCTGTACTCTCATGAGAGTATATATTATTTTTTATTTTCTATTAAATTTTTTGGCCTGTTTGGCGAGAGTATGTTTATTACATTCCACTAGAAGCAATTTGGAGGCTGATTGATTAGTTTTTATGGGTATTTTGTATTTATACTCTCCAAACTCTCATGAGAGTATAAATTATTTTTTCAATTTCTGTCAGATATTTTGGCCTGTTTGAAGAGAATATGTTTATTACATTTTATTAGAAGCAATTTGGAGACTAATTGGTTTATTTTTAGAGGAGATTTGCATCTGTACTCTCTGTACTATCATGAGTGTACATAGCATTTTGTCATTTTCTAGTTTCTTTTTTTTATTTGGAGTATATGTTTATTACATTATATTAGGCAATTTGGAGGCGATTGATTAGTTTTGGGAGATTAATATATGTACTCTGTACTCTCATGAGAGTACAAATTATTTTAATTTTTGTGAGATTTTGGCCTTTTTTGGAGAGAATATGTTTATTACATTAGAAGTAATTTGGAGGTGATTGGTTGATTTTAAGAGTATTTTTGCATTTGTACTCATGTACTCTCATGAGAACATTATTTTCAATTTTATCAAATTTTTTTGGTGAGAGAATATCTTTTATTACATTCCTAGAATTTGGAGGATAATTGGTTGGTTTTAGGAGAGATTTGCATGTACTCTGTACTCTCATGAGAGTACATTATTTTTCATTTTCTTCATATTTTGGCTTTGGAGAGAATATGTTTATTACATTCCACTGAAGCAATTTGAGGTATTGGTTGATTTTAGGAGATTATGTGCTCTCTACTCTCATGAGAGTACATATTATTTTGTCATTTTCTGTTAGATTTTTTGGCCTGTTTGGAGAGAATATGTTTATTAGATTCCACTAGAAGTAATTTGGAGGTTGATTGGTTGATTTTTAGGAGAGATTTGTATCTGTACTCTCTGTACTCTCATGAGAGTACATATTATTTTTGTCATTTTCTATCAAATTTTTTGGCTTATTTGAGATATGTTTATTATTATTAAGTAATTTGGAATTAGTTAGTTTTTTAGCAATTTGATTGTGTACTCTTTGTACTCTCTTGAGAGTACATACCATTTTATACGGATTTTTTTGGCTTTTTTGAGAAAATATGTTTGCTACATAACTTGAAAATTTGGTGGTGATGGGTGGTTTTGCATTTGTCATTTTCTCTCTGTACTCTCATGAAAGTATAGTATTTTCTCAATTTTTCCTATTAGTCATTGCTTTTAATGCGCTTTGTGTTTTCATTGTGATGATAAAATCTCATTAATTGAATTTTCATCTTGAAGTTTAACATGTCAGGAAAGGATAACTTCCGGATGCTACCATCATTAGAGATATGTCATATAATATTTGTCAGTTGATTAGTGGACTTTAAGAATAAACTTGAGGATTTGGATCACTTCTTAACTGCGGCACAGTTTGTGCAGTTATACATATATTTTTTGCTTTCAAATCTTTTTTATATATATATCACAACTATAGAGTGACGTCGGAATTGATTGCCTATGCCGACGACATAAATAAATTTGCTGAGTACAATTGGGCAAAGGTCATTTAGGCCTTTACGGTTTCCTGTTGATGGTATTACATCAAAGATTCGGACACAGAAGGCAGTCGGGTACATGAGTGGCTTAGTCACTCTTAATAGTTCACTACATCATAATGTATTATTTTTTGGGCTCCGAAAATTCTCCACCAACGTCTTCGATGAAAAGAGTAGTTTTAAAGTGTCGGTGTAATTTTCAGAAGGCATATGAGATAATAGATAAGGCACTACCCAGAGATTTTGTTCTCATTTGGTGAGAACTTTAGATCTGGTTCCAAGTTTCCTATAGGCACAAGCCTCTATAGTTAATTACCCCTCCCAGTAAGTGAGAGAGAACTTTTGATTAAGGCTAGTCATTAGGTCACTGAATACGTAGCGTATAGTAGCAACATATGGATTTTCAAAATTTAGATTATAAAATTCATCATTTAGCTTAACATGGGTTGGGGAATGATGGCGTGCAGATCTAGATCCCATGGTTTCCGATCATCCAGGCAGCGGTCCACAGTATACTTAGTCAGGAGGTAGTGTAGAGACGAAAGGATCACCTCCCACATGGGTTTATGGGTCAGAAATCTTTGTAGACACGGGGTGGTATTTG
>CM038229.1:70382073-70459185 GCA_021442155.1 Cymbidium sinense
TTTGGATGTTAGATTTTTTGCACATGGTCAGTTTGAGGTCTTGAGTGGATTGTCAACCTCCCATGTGCATCAAATTGGGTGGAGGAAGGATTTTGAATTAGCCAATTTGACCCATGGGATCGGGTTTGGCCTTGGGGCCATCTAGACTAACCTAAACTCATTGGGTTGGGTGCACCACTCTCCATTAGGTCTACTTGAGCTATTAGGAAGGCATCAAGTTGATATGAAGAGGGTATGACCAAATTACTCATGGATTAGTCCATAATTTGTTCTATGGCCTAGGGGTAGCATGGTCATTTTGCTAATTTTTTAATTTGGATATGTTGGGTATGTGGAGAAACTAGGTTTGGCCAAGTTTCATGAGATTTGGAATTCATTTGATAAGGTTTGGCTTATGTTGACCCATTTAGGTCAACTGGGTCAACTTAGGTCAAGTTGACCAATTGGTCAAAGGGTCAAACCAAAGGTTGGGTCAAGTTCATATGGCCATTTGAAATATTTTGGTGGCTTTGGTTTGGTTCGATTTGGATTAGTATTGAATTTGGCTCATATGACTTCATTTAGGTTAAATGGGTCAAGTTGACCTATTTGACCCATTTGACCTATTTGAGCTAGGTCAAGGGTGGTTTAGGTTTGGTTAGTCATATGGAGTGGATTGGTATCTTTGTTTCCAATCAATTTTGGTTATGTTCAAATTTGGTTCAACATGACCCCTTTAGGTCAAGTTGGGTTTAAGGTCAATTGGGCTAGGTTAGATCTAGTTAGTGAGGCTTTGGTCAAGTTCAACAAGTGATTTGGAATGAACTTTACCCATTGATTTGAATCAATTTGGCTTAGATTAAGTTTTGACACATTTTGACTTTTTAGGTCAAGTTGGGTCAACTTGGATCAAGTGGCCAATTGGGCTAGGTTAGGCTCAAATGTTGGCTTGGTCAAGTTCAAACATAGTTCATGAATGAACCTAGATCATTGGTTTCAATCAATTTGGCCTATAGTGAATTTTAGCTATGTCAGGTTTCATTTTGGGCTAAGTGTTGACTTGATCAACCCTTAGGTTTAGGGTTTAGGGTTTGATTTTTGGCTTGATTTTTGATTTGGTGATTGAAGTTTGCATTTATATATGGATTTATGATTGTAGGTTTGATTGAATCATGGAGAGAAATCAAGGGTTTGGCTTGAGTTGAAGTTTATTTGGCTAAGTTCAAGATTTTGACTTAAAAGGCTTAGGTTAAATTTTGAGTGGATTTGAGTTTGATTTTTGAAATTGGTTTTGATTGTTTTAATTTATATTCCATTTATATATGTGAATATAAATGAGAATATAAATTTGTCATGAGAAAATTTTAAGGATTTGAAGTGATTTGATCATTATTTGGGCTAAGTCCATTAAAAGGGAATTTCATGAATTGATTTTAAATTTTGAGTTTAGTTTGATTGGTTTGAATTTATATTTCATCTATATATGTGAATATAAATGAGAATATAAATGAATTATGAGAAAATCTAAGAGATTTTTTTGGTTTAGATCATGAGTTTAGGCTAAGTCCTTAAAGGCAAATTTAAAGACTTAGGAAATTTTTTTGACTTTAAGAATTTCATTTATGGGTTTCAATCATGGATTTCAATCATAGGTTTCAATCATGGATTTTAATCATGGATTTCAATCACATGGAGTTGATTTGAGTTTGGAGAAAATCAAATAAGATTTATTTGGAGTTTGACTTCAAGGAAGGAAAGTGAGGAATGGTTCAAGCTAAGGGTAGGCAAATTTCCTAACACCCCTAAGGCATGATCTATTCCTATGGCTAATTCTTCTAAATCTATAGGGCTAGGTTGATTGTCCACCTAATCATTAGATGTGCCCTAAGGCTAAGGACCTCTTAAAGTTTAAGAGGAATCCTATGTCTAAGATGGAGGGGTTGAGAGCTCATTTTAAAAATGAGGTCAACGGGATGGTTGGAAGGTGGTTGCTCCAAAGGCTTCATATGGTACATAAGATGAGATCTTATGATCAATGCTCATCCTAATCTCCATAACAATCATTCCAAAATCTTAATTATAAAAATTACATGAAAAGAAAAAGTAAATCTAGCTAACACCTACAAAATAGAGATTAGCTAAACAAATCACATAAATCCCAAGCATGTATATTGGACTTATCACCCCACACATGAGTGATTAAGTCCACCTAGCATATTGTATTATGCTTAGGGGTATAAGCACCTGCACAGTAAAAGTGTTTATATTTTTATTTATTGCAGCACCCCTTAAGCACAATCCCCTACAGAAAATAATGATTAGACTAAATCATCCTATCATTCATTTTGCGCACATTCACCCTAACATCCAAACTAAAATATATATCAAAAAATAAAGCAAACATTAAATCATGCATCACCCTAACCTAAAGCTAGAAGTGGTGACTTAGCCTAATGTGTGTGTTTTAGAGGTTTATGTGGTATACTTAGCTATGGCTTTAAGTTAGAATTTTCTAAGTGTAAAGAATGTTCAACTTAGAGGAGGGTTTCATTTAAGTGATTTAGTTATTTTGAGTTGATTTTATTTTATGTTTTGGTTGGGTTCAAGTGAATCTTAGAATTAATAACTAAGTTGTAAGAGAGGGAAGAGAAGAGAACTTCTCTTTCCTTCCCTAACCTAAGTAATTTCTAAAGTAGATTCATATTTTAGTTTTGTTTAGTGAATATTTTATTATGTGTTTTAATTAATCTCAAGTTTAGATGAACTTTAAACAAATATATTCAAAAAGAAAGACATTTTTAAGATTAAATAAAGTGAGTTAAGATCACAAAACACACATCACTTCATTTCTTTTTCAACATGTATAACATGCATATAAATGAATCCTAAGCATATCTAACATACCAAACAGGAATGTTTAGCATAATTTATGATGAATGCTAATTAAGTTACTTAAGAAAATTTGAATATTTATGATGCATGATTTTCATTAAGTAGCAAAGGGTTTCTTATCGATTTTCATATGCATATATGAATGTATGAAAGACATAAGTGAATATGACGCTATTGTTAACCGTGTAAGGTACAAGACTACTTAGGCTACTTAAAGCCTCATAACCCTAGGATTGTCCGGACTAATATACCACTTTCCTTAAATACAAGCATATGTATAAAATAAATAAATGAAAAAGAAAGAATGCAAAAGCTTTATTTTGGTTTGTTCATGCTTATATATGTAAGTGTGGGTGTCCTTCTTAAGTGATAGCATAGGCATGAATATGAAATGGAATTAGGCAAGTATTGTGTTCTTTTCAAATGAACTATGCAATTTGTCAAATCATATTCAAAATTATACTAAAAGAGGAGAAGAAAAAACTACACTAAGCACATCCTTATATTTTACTCACATGTAAGCTTATAAGTAAGATATAAGTAACACACTTTTAATTTTGATAATTGATTCATAAATTTTAAAAATAATTTGGATTTAAAAGTGATAATAATACTCATATTCTTACTTTAGCCAAAAATATGTAATTTGACATAAAGGAAATATTTTCATTTTAAATTTATTTTTTGAAAAGCATGAATGTATGAAATCATATGACACACACATTTAGCATGTTAGAAAAGATGTAATGAAAGCATATAACACATTCACCTTAATTAATTCCTAAAGACAATCTTATGAAATAAGAGAGATTAAAGCAAATCAAAGTTTGTTCAATGTGATTTTTGTTTGATTTTGAGTTTGATTTTTGGAAAATGTGAGGTGAGTTTGTTGTTCCTAACCCATTTCCACATATTTTTGATATTTATATTCAATATTTAGGTCATTAGATTTATTTTATATTTTGATTAGGTTAAAGTATGAATTAAGCATGTTAATTACCCTTACTTATACCACCTTAGCATAGTTAATCAAATAATTATGAGCCAATGAGATGACATAAAATCACACAAGGAATTTAAATTATCAAAGCACCTAGGAGGAAAAGGGTCTAATGCAATTTGGCTCATGATTAATGATTAATTAAGCTAAGAGGTTTAACATAAGTAATTTCAAAATACCCCTCACACATATGAGTTGAATTTTTATTTCTTTAATTGTACTTAGGCTCTTAAACACCTAAGCATCTATCCAAGAAGAATTAATTGAGTTCTGGAAAGTTTTAGAATTTTATGAAATTAATTAAGGGGATAATTAGTAAATTAACCTTTAATTAAACTAAGATTAAGAAATAAAGGAGGTTTAAGGAATATCTTAATGAGAGTATCCTACAATTATTCCCTAAACCTCACATTCACTTAATCAAATCTTAATTGGCTCAATCAGAGGGTTAAATCACTAATTATACCATTAATTAAGTCTAATTATATTAAGAGAGTGATTAAAAATGAATTAGCAATTCCCCTAATTAAGCCACCAATAAATCCCAAAAAAATTAGGGAGGCAGAAGTCATCCCTCTAATTACACCCAAGAAATTTAGGACTAATCAGTGAATTAATTAGATAGTAATTAGCAAATTAACATTCCTAATAAAATCCAAATTCAGAGAAAATAACTATTTAAAATTAATTTTAAAATATTCTATGTTCAATCATTTTTCTAATACAATTTATTTCATATATTTTTTAATTTTTCTATGTTGAGATATGAATTTTAGAAGCTTAGGTGATTAATTAGAATTAAATAAACCCCTAATTATATCACTAATCCTACTGGCACCATGCATGCGGCTGACGCGGCATGCGCTTTAGGTCTAGTTGGCTAACTGAAGCTTCGGTCAAGTTCAACAAGTGATTTAGAATGAACTCGACCCATTGGTTTCAATCAATTTGGCTTAGATCAAGTTTTGACACATTTTGACTCTTTAGGTCAAGTTGGGTCAAGTTAGTCCAAGTGGCCAATTAGGCTAGGTTAGGCTCAAATATTGACTTGGTCAAGTTCAAATATTGATCATGAATGAACTTAGATCATTGGTTTCAATCAATTTGGCCATGATGGATTTTGGCTATATTGGATTTTATTTTGGCTAAGTGTTGACTTGGTCAACCCTTAGGTTTGACTTGGTTTGACCCAATATGAGTGATTGATCATCTCATAATGATTGTTGAACATGATGAGAGGCTTAGGTGAGTTTGATTCAATCCAATTTGGTTAGGATTAGAATTTGGCTCATAAGGGTACTTTAGGTCACTTTGGGTCAATTGAGCCTAAGTAAGTCAAATGATTTGAACTTAAATATGGACTTATGATTGAAATATAAATCTATTTGCAAGTGGTTTGAAGTCAAATGGGTTTTGATTCATTTGAAAATTTCAAGTTCAAAGGGTAAACATGAAATGGATTTTGGCTTGATTTTTGAATTGAGTTTTGATTACGTGATTGAAGTTTGTATTTATATTTAGATTCATGATTGAAGAGTTGATTGAATCATGAAGGAAAATCAAGAATTTGGCTTGATTTGAAATTGATTTAGCTAAGTTCAAATTTTGACTTGAAAGACTTAGGTTGGATTTTGATTGAATTTGAACTTGAATTTTGGATTTAATTTGATTGATTTGAATTTATAGTTTCATTTATATATGTGAATGTAAATGAAAATGTAAATGGGTTGTGAGAAAATTTCAAGAATTTAAAGTGATTTGATCATGATTTTAAGCTAAGTCCTTAAGAGAAGATTAAGGACTTAAGAAGGATTTTGAATTAAGAATTTCAACTTGGAATTCAATCATGGATTTCAATCATGTAGCATTGATTTGAGTTTGGAGAAAATCAATTAGGCTAGAATTAATTTAGGTTTGATGTTGATTTGATTTGGAGTTTGACTTGAAGTAAGGAAGTAAGGAAAGTGGTCCAAGCTATGGGGTAGGCAAATTTTCCTCACACCCCAAGGCACGACCTATTCCTATGACTAACTCTTCTAAGTCTCTAGGGTTAGGTTGAGTGTCCACCTAAGCACTAGATGTATCTTAAGACTAAGGATCTCTTAAAGTCTAAGAGGAGTCCTATGTCTAAAATAGAGGGATTGAGAACTCATTCTAAAAATGAGGTCAACACATGGGTCAAAATAAAAGTCCAAAAATTAAATAAAACTTGAGAAAATTGGCATTAGATTTAAGTCATTATTCATGCCCTTCATGATCTAGTCTTTGAGGGAGTGAGTAAAAGGACTTAATTATTTTTCTAAGTAAATAACAGTCTAACCATCTTATAAAACATATGGCTTGCCTATATGGATTCAAAGCGTAGGAGGAGTTAACTGGCTGCCACTCTAGGCGGTAATAATCTCAGTAGTCGGGTGATTTACTCTCTCTTATGGAGGTAAATCATATGTCCATTTTTCACCTTAGATTTAGGTCGTGATTTGGCACTCGCCAAAGCTCCTTAGATTTAGGATCCGAGGTTGTTGTTTTCCTTTGCAGGCTACAAGCATAAATCCACACCTCTTAGGCATTTTCACAATCTTGTATTGTGGAATTATAAATCTTAAACTTCTAATAAAAATTCAACTGAAACAAATAAATTTTCTCAAATTTAAATGTATAAAGCCTAACCATAGGATAGATTGGAGTGCTCACTAAGTTTTCTAATATCATGAGCGCTCCCTTCTCATCTCCCTTGGTTTCGATGAGAACTCTTCCCCTTTTGATCTCACACTTGATTTTCAAAATATAACTAATCCTTTGATAGTCATATCTTTGAATTCTTTGGATATAGCAATCGACTTTAATCGAGTATTCTAAAGAGATTCATTTTCACGAGGATGTAATTAACTATGGCTTGCTCTGACTTAACAAATTCAATTTAAATAAACCTTGCTTTACTTTTTCATGCAAAGTAGGGGAAAAATCTTTGTTATATCCGATGACCCATCATGCCTTAGGAGTCTTCTTTAGGGTATTTGGTCCATTATAAGATAGTGACTTCTATCTCTCGAGATAATATACTATTCCTTAATATCGCACGATTATTATGAGTCTCGGATCTACGTGGTGTCCTCTACAAACATACACAATACAAAAATAAACACCACAATTGGCAAATGAGTATATCACTGGCACATTAAATGTGTATGATAGTCATGAAATGATTAATGCATTCATAAGGATTTGATGTCCCATCATAAGAGCTAATATTTGGAATACTAAAATCTATCAGAATATGGTGCTGAAGAATTGCTTCTGTTAGGCGTGAGGACATTTGATAGTGTTATGAGAGAAAAGATGATTTATATCCCTCAAAGAAAACTCTTCTTGCATCAAACATTATAGTTTTTTATGTATAATGTTTTAATGAACTAAGAGGTGAGATGCTGGGCCCTTGATTGTTCATTTTGGCCATTGACTGAATAAGTCTGACTTCCCATCATAATAGTTGACAAGCAATTTCACTGTGAATTCCTCCTGTATTCCTGCACATTTTACTCTCCTCTCTCTCTCCCCCTCTCTCTCCTTGCACTAAACACGTGTTTACAGACCTCGCCCTTAAAAAAATAATAATAATAAAATAAAATAAAAAATAAAAAATCTATGTCTGGCTCTATATAATGGACTCCGCAAAACCAAGGCTTGATAGAGTATCAGAAAAACTGAGAAACAATGAGCTCCAATTCCAGTTACTTTAGCCTCCAAGCTTCCCATTTGATCGCCCTCCTCTTCCTCCTCTCCATTTGTCTAACCTTCTTCATTGTTGAAGCAAAGGTTCACCATCTCAAATGGGAGATCAACTATGAGTTCAAATCTCCTGATTGCTTCAGAAAACTCGCAATTACCATCAATGGCCTCACGCCCGGTCCGACCATCACGCAACGCAGGGCGATACCCTCGTCATCGACGTCATCAACTCCCTCCTCACCGAAAACGTCGCCATTCACTGGCACGGGATTCGTCAGGTGAGTTTAGACATTACAATTTTAAGAAGATCTTTCTGACTGTGGACCTGTCTGAACGCTGATGTTGTTTTTTTTTTATAAAAGTGGTTATAAAGCTATTATAGAAAAATAAAATAAAATTGTAAGCTGCTGTAAGTTATCACACAATAACAGATTTGATGAAAGAAAAGGCAGCTTTTTATCACAGAAATAGACGAACGCATAGTAGCAGAAAAAAAAATAATGATAAAGCTATCTACAGTTTTGTTTCGCAGTTTCTTCTTAAATTAACTGAATTTATTATGATTTGAAGATTGGAACACCATGGAGCGATGGCACCGAAGGCGTGACACAGTGCCCTATTCTGCCTGGAGATACCTTCACTTACAGATTTGTTGTTGACAGAGTAAGATATCAACCCTGAATAATTCTTTAAATCATAATAACTTATACTTAATCTATAATTAAAACTTTATCTGTGTTGAACTTCATTATCAGGCTGGAACTTACATGTATCATGCTCATTATGGGATGCAAAGATCGGCCGGATTAAATGGCTTAATAACAGTATTAGTTCCTAAAGGAACCGTTGAACCATTCACATATGACGAGGAGAAGCATCTCCTTCTTAACGACTGGTGGCATAAGAGCACATATGAGCAGGCTGCCGGGCTTTCTTCTGTCAACTTTGAATGGGTCGGAGAGCCCCAGGTAGCCAAATCATTATTTTTTTTTATTATAAACATATATATTAAAAAAATTTATTAATTTTTTAGCATTGAGAGTGTTAATTAAGATGATTTTTTTATTTAATTTTGCAGTCTCTTTTAATAAATGGGAGGGGGAAATACGAATGCTGAATGCACGTCGGCGAGCTTCACGGTTGTCGAGGGGAAGACTTATCGATTCAGGATTGCGAGCGTTTCATCACTTTCTGCATTTAATTTTGAAATCGAGGTAATAAATTATATAATATTAAAATTAAATTTTTTTTTTCTCTTATGTAAAATACAGTTGCAGTGGACCAACTAATGGGACCATTATTTTTTTTTTAAAGACATGTATCATTTTCAGTAATATTAGTAGCGATATATCATTTAATTTTAATTGGCTTTATGTTTATGTTATATTAGGCAGTACATGCATGTCATCAGCGTATTGTATCATATTAACATAAGAATAAAATTGTGAATTTACTCACTTTTTTAAATTTTGTTCTATTCAAAATAAGAAATTTGTATTTTTTAAAAAATTATAATTAAGTAAATAAATAAAAATAACATTTTTTTTAACTTTAGAATAAGCCATGTTAAAAAAAAGGAAAATTTAGTAATTTACAACATAGTACACAATACTTACAAATTTACATATCTAACATCTAAATTTTGATATTTACAAATAGAGTATTTTATTTATGCATGAATAGATATAATTTATTTTAAAAAATTAAAGATTTATATTCTAAAGTAGAAATTTATTAATTTTTGGTCAGGGGCACAACCTGAAGATTGTTGAAGTTGATGGCTATTATATCAAACCAATTATGGTGAAGAATCTCAACATCTACTCAGGCGAAACTTACTCAGTCATAGTAAAAGCGGATCAAGACAAATTAAGAAATTACTGGGTGGCGCTCAATGTCGTAAGTCGGAAGCCGAACACGCCGACAGGCACAGCCATCCTCAACTATTATCTCAACCACCAGTTGAAGCCGCCCCCGACCACCGCTCCCGGCGCACTTGAATGACACCGCATGAGTCGAGCGAGTAGGTCGATCGTCGCATCACCACATCGAAGCTCCGCCGCTATCCGCCGACCGGATGATCATCCTCCTCAGCACCCAAAACAAGATCGATGGCCGCATGAAATGGGCCCTCAACAATGTGTCCTTCGCGTTGCCCACCACCCCTTACCTGATAGCCATGAAGAACCAGCTCCACCACGTGTTCGACCAAAAGCCGGCGCCGGAGACTTACGACTACGAGAGCTACGACATCCGCACTGTTTCGAGCAACCCGAACACGGTTTCGAGAAACCCGAACACGGTTTCGAGCAGCTCCATCTACAGGTTGGAGTTCGGGTCGACGGTGGACGTGGCCCTGCAGAACGCGAACTCATTGAGCCTAATAACAGCGAGACTCACCCGTGGCACCTGCACGGGCATGACTTCTGGGGTACGGGATGGCTAAATTCTATCCGAAGGTTGACACGAAGAACTACAACTTGGTCGACTCGATACAGAGGAATACGGTGCCGTTGCACCCGTATGGGTGGACTGCGTTGAGGTTTAGGGCAAATAACCCTGGGGTGTGGGCTTTCCACTGTCACATAGAAGCTCATTTCTTCATGGGGATGGGGGTGGTTTTTGAGGCAGGAGTGAAGAAGGTAAGGAAGCTGCCAGTAGGGCTGCCAAAAAAGATCGTTATTCGCGAAGCCGTTCATAGTTTCGTTCTGTTGTTAAATAAACGTAATACGAACATATATTTCAGTCGATATATAAACCAGTAACATAAACAATTATTTGTTAGATCGCGTTTTCCGATTTACCAAATAAAAATTATATTATATTATATTATATTATTATTCTTATTATTTATTACTATTATTATTATTATTATTATTATTATTATTATTATTATTATTATTATTATTATTATTATTATTATTATTATTATTATTATTATTATTAGTTATTATTATTATTATTATTATTATTATTTTTATTATTATTATTATTATTATTATTATTATTATTATTATTATTATTATTTATTATTATTATTATTATTTTTATTTTTTATTTTTATTTTTATTATTATTATTATTATTATTATTATTATTATTATTATTATTTATTATTATTTTTTATTTTATTTCTATTTCTATTTCTATTTCTATTTCTATTTTTATTTCTATTTTTATTTTTATTATATATATACAACATAATATATCATAAATGACGTGTTAAAACTTTATGCAAAAATATTGGGTTCAAATCCTCTATAAAAAAAAGCTTATTTTTCGTGGTTGTAAACACGAACATACATTTCAAGCTCGATATATAAACGAGCCGAACACGAACAAAATAAATTTCAAACGAACCGAACACGAACAAGAGTTTTGTTCGCTCAAACTCGGCTCGTTTACACCCCTAGCTGCCAGAGTCTATTATGGGATGTGGAGAGTCCAAGCGACTGAGAAGGCCTTGAGATATTATGTGACCATTAGGATTATATGATAACTCTTGTTATCGTATTTTCAATTTTTACTTTTTTTTATGAAGAAATAATAAATATATTCTATGTTTGAAAGGTGGTGATTTGGCAAATGGTGGATATGTTGAAGATTAATATCATATATGTTGAAGAGTTATTTTAAAGGAAGGATGAATATATGTATATTACACTGATACAGAATCCTTCATTAGTTTTGTTTTTCTAATGAAGTAACTATTGGAATATTGTGTGAGAGAGAGAATGGAAAGAAATAAAAGAAAATTTATAGAATCTTAGAGACAGAAAGAAACTCTCATATTTTATATTTTTAGTGTCTTTTAGTATATAGAATTAGATGAGATTTTATAGATTTGTGTTATTTAATAATATCAACATTTTACCTCTTATTTATAGACTCAAATTGATAATAATTAGTTATATTTTCAAATAATAATAATAAACTTTTAAAAAAACTTTGTAACTCATTTGTGTTTTAGTTAGGTTTAATCAATCATCTAATATGGAGAGTGTTGAAAAGAAGATGGATATGTCAACTTAGTTGATTGGTAATGATGGGTTGATGATCAATTTATTAAATTTATATTAGTCTTGATTTGATTAAATTTTTTTAATTAAGGGACTATTTAAACATTATAGATATGTTGATATAAGAAGCTATATATATATATATATATATATATATATATATATATATATATATAAAAGTATTAAAGGATAAAACATAATTTTCCCAATATTTATTATCAGATGTATATATAAAGTATATCCTACTGTAATATCACTTTTATGTATTTTATATATATATATATATATATATATATATATATATATATATATATATATATAAGTCAAATTGTAACTTTCTAATTAACAAAATAAAGTAGTAAATCAAAATAAAAATATGATTTTTTATCACAAATTTCTCAAAATATACGAAACACAACATCTAAAATCAGAATATAGTACAAGAGGACTCCAACGCCATTGTCATCCCAAATGAGGCCTAAGTGATCATGATTAGATGCAGTTATCTGCCAATGCAGTATAATGATTGTATTTACCCAAATTACTTATTTGTACCTCTTTCGAATCTTATTTAAATTTTACTGAATATCATAAATTCTAAACAAGTACTCAATAGTCGGGATTATTTTTATCTAAGATAAATTTTTGGATATATTCTATCAGTAATAAAATGTTGATATATTTGTTATATTATTTATGATATATATAAAGTAAAATTTCTTAAAATTCAATAAAACTGAAGAACGGATGAATAATAATGAAGGTATATGTTAAACTTTTTTATGTCAAAGCATAGCACATGTAATGCTATTTCAAGATTAAAATATGTTAAAACTGCAAATGCATAGTATAGTTATTAATTGGATTAATATAGCTAACACAAGGGAACAATCCACTAGACTTTTCTGGACCTTTATTAGCCTAATCTGCTTCTTTTACTAAGTGGGGAACTCTCCAGTCTCCACTAGAGTTTGTTTCTTTAGAATGATTTCAAATTGGCAGTCCAGAGTGGCCTGGCCCACAAATTCGATTCAAATATGATCCATTACAGACAATTGATGAATTATATAATCGAATAAAATAGCTAATAAATAATAATAATAAAAAGCTCACGGGATAAGTTCAGACTTCTGGTGGGCTCAATATAGAAGCCCCTGCTCTCTATTTATAATATTTATTTAATATTGTGAGAATTTCTACTCATGATTTTAGTATAAAATTTAAAGTAAATATGTGTATTTTTTTTCATTTTGTAACTATAAATACAAAATTTATTACAGTACAAAAAAAATTCTTATCTTTTATTTTTATATGAAAATCATGCATACAAATAGATAATAGAGAAGAATATAGAAAATATCAAATTTTTTAATCTAAAAAAAGAAAATCATGAGATATCTAATCAAAATACTCCACTGTGAATGAGATTTTATAGCATTTACAGATGAAAATTTTGATAAATTTAACTAGAATCTCACAATACTCATCAAACAAATATAATGATCTTTGATCATGATTTACAATATTTGTGTCTTAAGTCTAATTTGAGTGAATTTAGACTTTAATTTTCACTGACGCATTTGATTATAACATGTTAGATTTGGAGATCATTTGACCTTCTAGTTAATATGTTGAAGCTTCTCATTATATTTTAAATAATTGATTTGAGCACATTTAGACTCAAATAGATTGCACATATATATCATTTTACGCTTAGATCTCGTAATTATTAAGTTTAAAAAATTGTTGGTTTGCCTTCACAAGAAACGACCAACATTATGATTTGCAATTTGTGATGGATAAAACATTGAATAATATTTGCAACATTTTATGATATAAAAAAATATCAACTTGATTGAGCAGAGATTTATTTTAATTTTAGATGAGTTTTTTTTGGGTATGAATTAAGTTAAAGAATTGATTCTCAAGGTCACAAGAATTATAATTAAAAATTTATATTTATGGTTGATCTATATGTGATTTAAGATTGTTGCATGTTAGCAAGTTCATGTCAATATAGTAGAAGAGTTTTTACTTCTCAATTTTGTATGAAAACTTAGCACACACAAAAAAATAAGTGAGAAAGTTAAGAACATGGAAAACATCAAAATTTTTATGTGAAAAGTTCAACTTAAATTATTGCATTAGTTGTGCATTTATTATAAATATTTGCTTCTTAAACCGGAGAATATGAGATTACAAGAGTGGGTTGATGGTGAAAGATATTGCAGAGTCAATAAGGTGTCTTTTTAATGATGTGGCACTGACAATAGCTTGATAGTGGAGGTCGATGGTCGTGATATGATGAAGGGCTTTAATGAAGATGAAGGAGTGATAAGATGATGATTATTTGAAGAAAGTTGTTGGCATAATAGTTTATTGATAGTTTGGAATGACAATTAGAGGAAATTTGACTACGTATCGAAAAAGTGGTTGAACAACATTGGTTCATAGGCACTGATGGTGGTTTGGACAAAACAATCTTGAGAGTGAGTGAAAGATAGTGATCAATGATAAATAATTAGAGGTGGTCTAATGATAGTAGTGGGGAGCCGCGAAAGGCTGGAAATTAGATGGCTCCATAAACAATAGTCAAATGAGACAAGAGAATGGTGAGAAGGTGATTTGATGATGACAAATGGATAACAATGGTTTTGATAAATTATATGGTGGTGGTAGGAGAGGCCAATAATGGTGGTCGAGAGTGGTTCAATCACAACACTAGATAATAATTTGGTGATGGTGGTCAAGAGGTGATTCAATGATGATGGTGGAGAAAGTGAGATAGTTTAAATGATAGAATAACAATGGTCGGGAGGTGTCGAAGTGACAACAATCAAAGGATTGTGCTCTAACTATAACAGTTAGGAGATGGTTCGATGATAACAATTAGATGATGGTGGTTTGATGACGATAGCGATTCAATTATGCAATCGAGAGGCAATCTGACTATAATGATCAGAGAGATGTGTTAGCTGAGTAATAGAAAGTTAAATGAGGCATCGAGTTGCTTGGATGGTGAAGTCCTCTAGAATTCTTTAAACTTGAGTTCTCTTCAATCTCAAATTAAAGTCCCCACATATAAAGAATGATGACACACATATTTGAAAATTGTCATTCTTTGTAAATATAAATAAAATATAAACTACTTCATCTAATAACCCAAAATAACCCTCTTAATCATAAGAAGTTTCTCAAGCATTTGAGTCTCTTAATGTTAGAATTCAATAATCTTACTCATTAGCTTCATCTCATTGAGATACTCAATTTGATTATAAGCATATCAATTTTGGAGATAATTTAATAATTCAAATTATACAATAAGTTTTCAATAATATTCAATGTGTTTGATTTGCTCATGATTTGAATGGGTCACTTATGTTGTCATCAAATTTTATTTATTTATTTTGTTGAGATGGTCAACTTGGCTATAAGTTTTGCAAAATAGGAGTTTGAATGCCGAGAATACAAATTTAGAGGTTGTCCAATTGAGTATGCATCAAGATTCATATTTGAACAAATGAATTTTTTTTAATGACATATTTTGAAACTTTGACTATTTAAAATTTACTAATAAAAAAACTTGATAATTTTAATGAAATTAGAAACTCAATATCACACTCAATCATTTTAATTTGATAAAGGAAAAAAAAATACATTTTAATACTATTTTATGAAATCAATCATTGTTCCCTCTAAAAATGTGATTAATTGGCAAAATTGTTTGTGCATAGAAACACACTTATATACTAGTCAAATACTTAAATAATAAATATATAACAAAATCACCCACATTATTGCTACTCTTATCTAAATTGTTTATTTTTCAAAGAGGTCATATATAATCACATCATTTCATGCATTTTTTTTATATCATTTATCAATGGATGCAAATGAAATATATGTTTATATTTTAGTTTTAGATTGTATGGTTTCAAAATAATATTATTAAAAAAATATATAAAAAGATGTTAGCATAGCTTAAGTGTAGATTATACAAAGTAATAATAAACTAGCCAATAAAAAAGAACTTATAGTTAGACTATAAAGTGTTAAATAATCTACTTATAGTCCAATCACATATTACATTGATTCACATTAATGATTTTTTTATAACATCTCATGTGCTTTGTAGAAATGCATTCTTTTTTTTTTTTTTGGATCATCATTGGTGTTCTTATTAGTGCATGGTTTATATCAATTTGATTTATAAAATTTATAGTTTAGCTTATGCATATAATTATATAACAATCAATTTTTATTGAGTATTAAAGTAAATTAAAAACTATTTTATTCTATATAATTAGTATGTACAAAATTTTTAGATGAGTTAATCTCTTTTATAAGCTTAATAATTGGTTAAAAGCTTTTTTGGTTAAATTATAATTAGTCTTAATTCTTAGCATCTATAATATTACAAATATTTTAGAATATTCACTACATAATGATCATGAAAGTCATAATGTTGCACTAAATAAATCATTAACTTATGAATTGTATTATTTAAAGGCTTTTTATTACTATTAGAAAGCCTTTTGACATTTACTATCAACAAGCGTGTGGCGAATAACATCTTAAATCATTTCTTGATATTAAATTATTTGATAATTTGAAAAATTAATGTGACTAATTCTTGTCTACATGTAATGTAAGGTAAAGTTCAATATCAACAATTAAGTAAAACATTTCAAATAGATCAGCCTATATCATAGCAATCGAGTAAAATTTATAATCCAACATTTGAAACATCACATAATTTAGTCTCTTTGAGTATTTATTGTAACATTCATTAATATATTTCTCCTATTCATGCGTATATATACATCTTCAACTATTTATTTCTTAAAAGAATATACTATATATTAAATTTTGATATGTTATATCCATAATATTTCTTCGAATTACATAAAATATAGAGTAAATTATTATATATTTGAAAGATAATGTGAATTAGTAGTATGAAACTATAAGTGTATGATGATAACAACGATTAATTTGACTTTACATCTAATTATATATTTAAAATTCATTTAATTTGAAAATTTTTAAATATATTATGTTTGAACTAAAAATATATTTTAATACACTTTATTTTATATATAGTATCACAAACAATAGAATTTTTAAAATAATTTAATTTAATTTATAATGCTCAATAAATGGTGCTAATCAATTTACCCTTAAATCAGAGATGTAAATGTAATATTATTATTATATTATTATTATTATTATTATTATTATTAATTATATATATATATATATATATATATATATATATATATATATATATATATATATATATATATATATATATATATATATATATCCTCTGTTGCCGCAATAATTTTAAAAGAAATGCTCTAAGAAAAGAGTTCATTTTTTTGGAAGCTAATTGAGAATAAGTAGGAAATATTTTTAGAAGTGAGCATTTTAATTATCCTATTATTGATATTTATATTTTTAAAATTTAAATTATTGAGATTCTAAATTGACATTTTGTTAGAAATTTATTATTTAGATTCTGATAATATAAGATTATAAAAATAATTAATAATTGAAGATTTATTCAAACATAATGTTTTTAGAACTTAAGTCTAAATTACTTTTAACATAAATCAGAGGCTCCATTTATTCTAAAATTTGAGAATTATTGACTTCTTAAAAAATAAAGTTATTCCAGACTCTTCTAGACTAATTTACCAGTTAACATTACTTAAGCCAATGTTTCTTAGTCGGAGCCATGAATTCGTGTAATACGGCGAACACTGAATGTTCGTCGACGATCTTTACGGTGGTTGAGGGAAGACTGGCTTCAGGATTGCAAACTTTCATCACTTTCTGCATTTAATTTGGAAATCGAGGTAATAAATTATATTCCCAATTTTAAATTACATTTTTTCTCTTATGTTAAATTTAGAATTTGTCAGAATTATGTTGAAGATTAAATCCTAGCCATCGAGATGGAGACGGTGTCGCCCCATTGCTGCCCTCAGTTTGTTTGCTTGTGCGGCCGACGCCGTTGCCGCGAGGATGCTCCATGGCTCATGTTCTGCTAACGGCGGCAAGCTTACCCCTCTTTTGGTACAGTGGTTCCCTTGTCGTCGTCTAGGGTTTCGATTTTGGGGCAGAATTGAGTTCCGAACGTGGGTGGCGGTGGGTCATTAACGAGTTGGGGATTCTGGAATCTTTAAAAGGGAATATCCGGTTTTTTGTTCGACCGTTTTTTTTAGAAATGGCTGGACCGGTATTTTTCTCTTCAAAAATTTTCTCATAGGATATTCAGATTTTATTATTATTATTATTATTTTGCTAAAGTTCATCCAAAGATAAAAATGTCTACCCTGATCAAAAATTATAGTTGTTTAAATACAAATACAAGATTGTATCAACTTTTTTTTTTTTTTGGGCAAACATTTTTATAACCTGATACATTTTATATTAAGATATTTTTATTATATATTTTTAATGGTGGATTAGACTGTTTATGCTGCTTTGATCATTATATGAGATCAAAACTTCTTTAGAATCAATACCCCTGAGAACTCAAGTCTAGTACCATATATTGCTAGCTAGGTAGATGTATATATACACATGAAAATGAATATGTTAATTTGAGAGTTTTAACGAACATAAATTTGAAAAATAATTTAATTTACATATGTATATGTTGATTAATCATGAATTATGTAGATTTTTTTCACTATATCTACTTCTGAGTACAAAATTTAAGTTTTTCCATAATATTGTTGTGGTTATATGCGAGAAAATCAAATGAGTGAATAAAAGTGATAAAATAGTAATGGAGGCCGTGAATAGTGTAAAGGCCGTGGTAAAATAAGCATCGTGGCCGATGATTTACCGGCGGTCGACGCCGCGACGACCGGGTTCGCACGGTGGCCGGATGCCGATACTGAATCGACGACGATGATCGATGGGCCGACATAAACTGGCCGAGCGGCATACCGGCGATGGTGGTCGGCGGCGATGACCGGCGACGATGGTCGGTGGTGATGACCGGCGACATTGTTAGTCGGAGGCCGGTAACCGACGGGATGGTCATGACCGAAAGTGGCGTGGCACAATTATGCTTGGAGGATCTTCATGCCTAGTTATCTTCTCTTTAGATCTCCCTCATGTGAAGAATGGGCTATTTATATATTATGAGTGATACCTATATAAATACTGAAAATTCAAACCACACCATCTGACGGCTTCGAAATGATTCCTTCGATCATCGATGTATTTCAAGTATTTGAATGCTCAAATGAAGTCAATTAAGAGATCTTAGGTTTGATAGATCCGGTCAAGACACTCGATTTGATTATAAACATTCCATATTCGTGAATCGATATCAAAATTTTCAATTATATTTAAAGTGCTTGATCTAAGTTAGTCTTAACTCAGAATCATATTGCTTTCGACATCAAGATTTGTGCCTCAATTAGTGAAATTTTTAGTGTCATATCAACACTTAATAAGATAGAATGAAAAAAAAAGATTTATGTAGCCGATCCCATATATAGTGGATTATGGGATATAGTCTTATTGTTGTTATGTTGTTGGCTTTTTTACATTTTGATTGTACTATTATTTATTATAAGATGCATATAGACCCAGTTAGCAAGTCAGAAATTATGCTCATCTCATAATCTCCACCCTGTTTATCATCTATACTGCACAAGCTCTTAGATTCCCCATTTAGGAGAATTCTACTACCATCTTCAACATAGTTATTAGGGGTTAAATTTATTTTGAACATAATCACATGATTTTTGAAAGGAATGTATTCTCAAAATCAATTATGTATACCAAGCCAACTCAATTGCTTGATGGTATCATGTGAGTCATCTAAAACCATTATGATAGAAAAGACTAAGACTTTATGAGTCATGAATTATTCAAATCACTTGATTCGATATAATCAGGCTCGATTCCACTGTTAGATATTGTCAATCAAGAGGGTCTAAAGTTGAGATCGATACATCTAATTATTTATACTTTTAACCCAAAGTTAAGTTTATGAGTAAGGGTCATCCACTTGGTGTTTCACACCAATATGTTTTCAACCATCGAAATGTGAGATTAAACCTAATACGTATGCCTTAATATTATCATGAGAACCTCTACCACCACTCATAGCCGTCACCCTATCGAATTCGATGGTTGGCTCATTATTGTTTTCATGTGATTAACACTCAATATTCACATTTTATCATTCTGCCATTATGTCTTACTTTTGCATGATCTAGACACATTTGATCTCACCAAACACCAAATTTCTCAAAGAATAAGAAAAGAAACCTAACAAGTTGATTTGATGATGAAGGAAGATGATGATGATGATGGAGAGGGAGACTACAGGGAGGATGAAGATGAATTCTCTGAGGAAGATGGGGAGGGGAATAGATATCCTAAGGAGAACATCAATAGTAGCAAGAAAGGCCCTGGTGAAGCTGCAGCTGGTGGCGATGAAGATGGGGAGGAGGATGACGATGAGAATGATGATGAAGATGATGATGATGGGGATGATCAAGAAGAGGAGGAGGATGATGAAGAAGATAATGAAGAGGAAGATGAGCGCCGTCAAGAAAAGAAGAGGAAAGGAAGGAAGCGAACAACTCACGGTTTCTTTCTAGTATCTTATCTCATCCTCCCTAAAAAAATATTATGATGAGTCCGGATGTAGCTTTACGCCCTGACTTAATATTAACGCAACATTCATTATAAAACAAATGCATTTTTTCACTTAACAACGATGTTATTGGACAACGCTTAACGACGCGTTTCCTGCTACCGCCCATCCCGCTCAAACAAGTGGGAGGAGAAAATATTATGCCCATCATTATATTCTTCTAGACTTTAGGGATTTCGGTGCATAAATTATTCTCGCCTCGCTTCTCCTACTATCTTCCCTGAGATTTACTAAATCTTGGGCATAAAATTGAGGTATTATAGAGACGCATGAGGTATTTCTTCGATTCTTGAACAATGAATTTAGGGTTTTATCTATTGTTCTCACCGTATAGGAGAACATTTGAAATATTTAAGTTCTTTAAAAGAAAGGAGCATGTTTTAATTGGTATTTTGTGAGATGTTTTGCATTCTCTCATTCTCATGATACATGCCGTTATTTTCAAAATTTTGAATCATGGAGCATGTCATATGGATATCCCATCAGTAGGATGTTTAGTCATTTCATGAAGGATTTGATAAAATCTCTGTTTGGATATAATATGTTCTTGATGGCATTATAATATGTTGCTTGATGGTTGTTTTGATTGAATGGTTATTGTTGGTTTCATATTTTTGTATGTAATCTATGTACTCTCTGAGAGTACACCATATTATAATTTTTTTTCTAGCTTTTAAATCATATTTGTAGAATATATTTATTACATTTCTAGAAATAATTTGGAGGCTGATTGATTATTTTTTAGGGGAGATTGACATCTGTACTCTCTATACTCTCATGAGTGTACAGATTATTTTTTTCATTTTCTGTCAAATGTTTTGGTCTATTTGGAGAGAATATGTTTATTACATTCCATTAGAAGCAATTTGGAGGCTGATTGGTTGATTTTTAGGGATATTTTGTATCAATTCTCATCCATAAGAGTAATACTATTTTCTCATTTTCTATTAGATTTTTTGGCCCTGTTGGTGAGAATATGTTTATTACATTCCATTAGAAGTAATTTGGAGGTTAATTGGTTGATTTTGTGGGGAGATTGACTCTGTACTCTCAGATTCTCATGAGAGTATAGATTATTTTTTCATTTTCAATTTTTTGGCTGTTTGGAGATAATATGTTTATTACATTCCATTAGTAATTTAAAGTGATTGGTTGATTTTAGAGATTGACATCTGTTCTCTCTATACTCAAGAGTACAAATTATTTTTTCATTTTTGTCGATTTTTTTGGCTGTTGGAAAGAATATATTTATTACATTTCATTAGAAGCAATTTGGAGACTGATTGATTAGTTTTCAAATTACATCGTATTCTGTTTATGAGAGTATAGATTGAATTTTCATTTTATGTTAAATTTTTTGGCTTTGGAGAGAATATGTTTATTATATTATATTAAGCAATTTGGAGGTCGATTGGTTGATTTTAGTGATTTTCAGATTACTCTGTACTCTTATGAGAGTAGATTATTTTTTTTCATATTCTATCAAATTTTTTAGCTTGTTTGGAGAGAATATGTTCATTATATTAGAAGTAATTTGGAGGGATTGATTGGTTTTCGTGAGAGATCAGATTATTTGTACTCTCATGAAAGTACATATTATTTTTTCATTTCGTCGATTTTGACCTTTTAGAGAATATGTTTATTATATTTCATTAAGTAATTTGGAGACCGATTATTGATTTTAGGAGATTGGTATACTCTTTGTACTTAATGAGAGTACATATTATTTTTCATTTTCTATCAGATTTTTTGGCCTATTTGGAGAGAATATGTTTATTATATTCCATTAGAAGCAATTTGGAGGCTGATTGATTTTAAGAGATTAACATATGTACTCTACTCTCAGAGTTAGATTTTTTCATTTGTGTCGATTTTTGGCCTTTTTTGGAGAGAATATGTTTATTATATTTCATAATTTAAGGCTTATTGGTTAGTTTTAATGGGAGATTAACATCTGTATTCTCTCATGAGTACATATTATTTTTTTATTTTCACGATTTTTTTGTTTTGGAGAGAATATGTTTATTACATTCCATTAGAAGCAATTTGGAGGTTGATTGGTTCATTTTTTGATTGTATCTCTTTGTACTCTCATGAGAGTATTTTTCATTTTATGTCAAATTTTTGGCATATTTGGAGAGAATATGTTATTACATTTTACTGTAATTTGGGATTGATTGATTTTTAGTTTTATCAGATTTCTATTCTCATGAGTACATGTTATTTTTTTATTTTCTCCGATTTTTTGTTGGAGAGAATATGTTTATTACATTACATTAAAAGCAATTTGGAGATTAATTAGTTTTTTAGAGAGATTGACATATGTACTCTCTATACTCTTATGAGAGTACATATTATTTTTTATTTTCTGTCATATTTTTTTTGTTTGGAGAGAATATGTTTATTACATTTCATTAGAAGTAATTTGGAGGCTAATGATTTTGAGAGATTGGCATCTGCACTATGTAATTTCATGAGACTCCATATTATTTTTTCATTTCATTTTTTGGTCCGTAAGAGAATATATTATTACATTCCATTAAAAAGTAATTTGGAGGATGATTGGTTAGTTTCTAATGGAGATTTGTATATGTACTCTCATGAGTATATAAGCATTTTGCTATTTTTTCATTTTTTTGGCCTATTTGGAGAGTATATGTTTATTACATTCCATTAGAAGCAATTTGGAGGCTGATTGTTTAATTTTTAGGAGAGATTAGCATATATTCTCTCTCTCCTCATGAGACATTATTTTTTTCAATTTTATGAGATTTTTTGGCCTTTTGAAGAAAATATATTTATTACATTCCGGAAGTAATTTGGAGGATGATTGGTTAGTTTTAGGGTGTTTTATATTTGTTCTCTGCACTCTCATGAGAGTACATTATTATTTTTCAATTTCTATTAGATTTTGGCTGTTTTGAGAATATGTTTATTACATTCATTAGAAATAATTTGGAGAGGTTGATTTTTTGTGAGATTTGACTCTCATTCTCTCATGAGAGTATATATTATTTTTCATTTTCTATTAAATTTTTTGGCTTGTTTGCAAGAATATGTTTATTACATTCCAGAAGCAATTTGGAGATTGATTGATTTTTTATGGGTATTTATATTTATACTCCATACTCTCAGAGTATAAATTATTTTTCAATTTTATTTTTTGGTTTTGAAGAGAATATGTTTATACATTTTATTAAGTAATTTAGAGACTAATTGGTTTATTTTTATGGAGATTTGCATTCTCTGCACTATCATGAGCTGAGCATTTTATCTTTTTTTTTTCTAGTTTCTTTGGCTGTTTTGGAGAGTTTATGTTTATTACATTCTTATGAAATTTGGAGGTCGATTGATTAGTTTTTGGATAGATCGACATCTCGTACTCTCATGAGAGTACAAATTATTTTAATTTCGTGAGATTTTGGCCTTTTGGAGAGAATATGTTTATTACATTCCACTTAGAAGTAATTTGGAGGTGATTGGTTAGTTTTTAAGAGTATTTTGCATTTGTACTCTCATGAGAGTACAAATTATTTTTTCAATTTCTGTCAGAAATTTTGGTCTGTTTAGAGAGAATATCTTTATTACATCCCCTTAGAAGTAATTTGGAGGCTAATTTATTGGTTTTATGAGAGATTTGCATCCTCTCATGAGATCGATTATATTTTTTCATTTTGTTGATTTTGGCTTTTGGAGAGAATATGCATTCCACTAGAAGCAATATATAGATTGGTTGATTTTGTGGGAGATTTGCATATGCTCTCTTCTCATGAGAGTACAGATTATTTTGTCATTTTCTATCAGATTTTTTAGCCTATTTGGAGAGAATATGTTTATTAGATTCCACTAGAAGTAATTTGGAGGTTGATTGGTTGATTTTTAGGGGAGATTTGCATCTGTACTCTCTGTACTCTCATGAGAGTACATATTATTTTTGTCATTTTCTATCAAATTTTTTGGCTTATTTGAAGAGATTATATTTTATTACATTCCATTAGAAATAATTTGGAGGTCGATTAGTTAATTTTTTATAAATTTGTTTGTGTACTCTTTGTACTCTCTGAGAGTACATACCATTTTCATATTTTCTTTTCGGATTTTTTGGCCCTGTTTTGAGAAAATATGTTTGCTACATAAAGCAATTTGGTATTGATGGGTGATCAGTTTGTCATTCTACTCTTGAAAATAGTATTTTCTTTTTTTCCATATTAGTCCTGCTTTAGTGTTCCGCTTTTTGTCGCTTTGTGGGCCTCCATTGTGATGATAAAAATCTCATTAATTGAATTTTCATCTTGAAATTTAACATGTCTAGGAAAAGGATAACTTCCATTACCATCATTAGAGTTGTTCATAATATCGCAAAGACATTTTATTGATGAAGTTATTGACATTTTAAGGAGGCTTCATTTGCATCAATTCATTACAAAAGATTTGTGCCATCACTTCAATCATGTGTCTTGGGATATAAGCAAAAGCATTCTTTTGGTGGTCAATGCATTCCTTTCACCCCAATGCATTAATTGTAGGATGTCAAAGATGGGAGAATGTCATATAAATCCCCACTGTCGAAGTTCAGCTTAGTGGACATTAAGAATAAACTTGAGGATTTGGATTGCTTCTTAACTGTGGCATAGTTTGTGCAGTTAACATATGTTTTTTGCTTTCAAATCTTTTTTTATATATATCATAACTATAGAGTGGCATCGGAATTGATTGTCTATGTCGAATGACATAATAAATTTTTGACACAGCAAAAGCCTTTCTAGTTTCACAATTTGATGGTATTACATCAAAGATTGCATAAGGCGTACATGAGTGGCTTAGTCACTTATAATAGTTCGCTCTACATCTTCTGATATGTATTATTTTGTGGGCTCCAAAAATTCACCACTGACCTCTTCGATGAAAAGAGTAGTTTTAAAGTGTAAGTAATTTTCGTGGGCATGAGATAATAGATAAGGCACTACCTGGAGATTTTGTTCTCATTTGGTGAGAACTTTAGATCTGTTCCGTGTTTCCTAAGCACAAGCCCCTATAGTTAATTACCCTCCGAAGTGAGAGAACTTTCGACAAGGCTAGTTAGATCATCAATGAACGATAAGAAGAAATATATGGATTTTCAAAATTTAGATTATAAAATTCATCATTTTAGCTTAAACATGGTTGGGGAATGATCTAGATCCCATGGTTCATCATTCCGGCACGGTCCTAGTATACTTAGTCGAGGAGGTAGTCAACTCGATAAAAGGATCCTTATCAACAACACATGGGTTACGTCGTCCAAGAAATCTTTGTAGACCTGGGGTGGTATTTGTCTAAGGAGACATGATTAATTCTACCCTTGAGGGTTATTTGCCCTATCAAGTATCTTATGATTCACAACTCAAAGGAAGTATATATGTGGATCAATATAATGATATAGCCAAAACCACCGATCGAGGACTCAATCGCTTCATCTGTGGAGTTCATCAAGCCACGTGAGTAGAGGACACGTTACAGCAAGAGATTGACAGAGTGAATAGAGAACACTGATTTGACATTGCTCTTTGTGAGAAGTTTTCTTAGTTTATCACCCCAACAAACAGCTTGTGGAAGGTGAATGGATTGTGCTTGAATTAAGTTTTTTTTATGATAAAATTTCATTTAAGCATTTTCATATTGCTATTTAAAAATTGATTAATTAGAATATATTTAAGAGTTTTAGATCATGTCAACTATATTTAGCTACTAATAGAGGATTAGATCTACTATCAGATGACAATTTAAGATATTTCACTGATTTGAAACTCTTATTATAGTTTTAGTTTTGTTAACTGACCTCTTAAGACTAAATCGAAACAACCACTAAAGATCCTTAGACTCTTGAATTTAGGCATTCAAAGATAAGTGGGCACATGCGGGTATATTTAAGAATTTAGGCAATTTTTATTTCTAAGTATGAGATTGGTTTCAAATTGTTATTTTTAAATTGATTTAAAAAAATTGATTAATTTGAATATGTTTAAGAGTTTTAGATTCTGTCAACTCTGCTTAGCTGCTAATTGAGGATTAGATCTACTATCACTTGATAGAATCAGTTTCTTAGATATTTTACTTATTTGAAACTCTTATTATAGGTTTTTAAGACTTTTAACGCAAGACTAAACCGGAATCAACCCACATCCATGACACTTGAATTTATGCATTCAGAAAGTGTTGGGGCACATCGGTGTTTATAACAGTTATTTATCTAAGGAGACAATCTTAAGTCTACCTAGCAAAAAGAGCTATTATATCAAGTATACCCCGATTCACAAACGGAGCCATTGGGAGATACGGATACCATCGCGGATCGTAATATAATGGAGTCGACCAAACCACATCGAGGACTGGGTCATAACTACTTCATCTGTGGAGCCTCTTGCCAAGCCATGTAGTCGAGGATATGTCACGCCCTTTCAAGAGATTGATTGAGAGTAAACATAGCATAACACTTGATTCATTGACTTTTGAGCTGAGTTTTCTTAGTTTATCACCGACAAATAGTGCGAAGGTGGATGGATTGTGCTTGATTTAAGTTTTTTATGACAAAATTTCATTTAAGCATATTCATATTGTTATTTAAAATTGATTAATTAGAATATGTTTAAGAGTTTTATCATGTCAACTCTATTTATTTTTACAGAGGGATTACTATCACATGATAGAATTAATTTCTCAGATATTTCACTGATTTGAAACTCTTATTATAAGTTTTAATTTTGATACGACTCAGCCTTTAAGACTAAATTGAAACAACCGCATCCTACTCTTGAATTTAGGCATTGATACAGCAATGCGTGTATATTTAAGAATTTAGGCTTTTATTTCTAAGTTAGTTTTAAATTATTATTTTAAATTGATTTAAAAAATTGATTAATTTGAATATGTTTAAGAGCTTTAGATTCTTCCAACTCTGCTTAGCTGCTAACTGAGATTAGATCTACTATCACTTAATAGAATCAATTTCTTAGATATTTCACTTATTTAAAACTCTTATTATATATTTTTTAGGTTTTGTTAATCAGCCCCCAAGACTAAACCGAAGCAACCGGCAAAAGATCCACACTTGAATTTATCGTTCATGTAAGTGGGGTTAATTATTTATCTAAGGAGATAATCTTAAGTCTACCTTAGTGACAGAGGCTATCATATCAAGTATACCCTATGATTCACAACTCAAAGACGAGCCATTGGGAGCATGCAAGGCAGAATCGTAGTATAATTGAATGGTCCAAAACCACCCAATCGGAGGACTCATAATCTTCATAGCCGCTGCCATAATGGGAGGAGGCCCACATCCTTACTAGAGATTGATTGAGAAACATATAACACTTGATTTGACATTGACTCCAGCTAAAGTGTTCTTAATTTATCACTCCCACAAACAGCGGAAGGTGAATTGTGCTTGATTTAAGTTTTTTTATGATAAAATTTCATTTTCATATTATTTATTTAAAATTGATTAATTAGAATATGTTTAAGAGTTTTAGATCATGTCAACTATTTAGCTAATAGAGATTAGATCTACTATCACAATAGAATCAATTTCTCGATATTTCACCGATTTAAAACTCTTATTAGATTTTTTAGGTTTTGTTAACGCCCTAAGACTAAACCGAAGCAACCCAAAGATCCTCATACACTTGAATTTACGCATTCAAAGATAGGTCGCACCGGTGTTTATAGCTTAATTATTTATCTAAGGAGATAATCTTAAGTCTACCTTAAATACATGGGCTATTTGTCATATCAAGTATACCCATAATTCATAACTCAAAGTGAGCCATTGGAGCATGGCTACGTAATCGTAGTATAGAGCTGATTGGCCAAACCACCGACATAAAGACTCCATAACCGCTTCATGTGGAGCATCGCCAAGCCATGTAAGGACACGCCCTACTAGCAAGAGATTGATTGAGAGTGAATATAGCATAACACTTGATTTGATATTGGCTCTTTTGTGAGCTAGAGTTTTCTAGTTTATCACCCACAAACAAATATGGAAGGTGGATGGATTGTTCTTAATTTAAGTTATTTATGATAAAATTTTATTTAAGCATTTTCGATTGCTATTTAAAAATTGATTAATTAGAAGAGTTTAGATCATGTCAACTCTAAATGCTTAGACAGGATTATCTACATCACATGATAATCGCTTGATATTTCACGATTTGAAACTCTTATTATAGGTTTTAATTTTTGTTAACTGAATCGCCTTACGACTAAACCGGAAACAACGCAAAGATCCTGACACTTGAATTTAGGCATTCAAAGTTCAAAGGTATATTTAAGAATTTAGGTAGTTTTTATTTCTTAGTTATGAGATTGGTTTCAAATTACTATTTTAAAATTGATTTAAAAAAATTGATTAATTTGAATATATTTAAGAGCTTTAGATTTTGTAAACTCTGCTTAGCTGCTAATTAAGGATTAGATCTACTATCACTTGATAGAATCAGTTTCTTAGATATTTCAAAACTTATTATTATAGGTTTTTTAGGTTTTGTTAACGCAATCCCTAAAGACTAAACCGAAGCAACCCGCAAGAGATCCTAAATACTTGAATTTAAGCATTCAAAGATAGTGTGAGCACATGCATGTATATAGCTATTTATTTATCTAAAGAGACAATCTTAAGTCTACCTACCTGGGTTTTCATATCAAGTATGATTCACAACTCAAAGGACAGATCCATTGAGGAGCATACGGGCTACGGTCGTGATCGTAATATAATGGAGTCTGATTGACCAAACCACCCGATAAGAGGACTCTGGTTGTAAATGCTTCATCTATGGAGCCTATTGGCCAAGCTACGCACTTAGAGGACACGGCCATGTCTGCGTGAGATTGATTGAGAGAACATAACAGATATGATTTGACATTGACTCCTTTGTGAGCTAGAGTTTTCTTAATTTTTCACCCCCGACAAACAGTTGCGGAAGGTGGATAGATTGAGTCTGACTTAAGTTTTTAATGATAGACTTTCATTTAAACAATTATTTATATTGATATTTGATTTTTAATTTGAGTCAATTTGATTTGAGCAATTGATTAATTAGAATATATTTAAGAGCTTTAGATCTTGTCAACTATATTTTGCTGCTAACAGAGGATTTGATCATCCACCGACATAATCCGCTTTCGATATTTTACTGATTTGAAACTTTTATTATAAGTTTTAAAGTTTGTTAACCCGGACCCAATCCTAAGACTAAACCGAACAAAGATCCTCGACACTTGAATTTAAGCATTCAAAGATAATGTCGGCCCATGAAAGTGTATTTAAGAAATTAGGAAATTATGAGATTGATTTAAGCATTTATTGCTACTTAAAATTTGATTAATTAGAATATGTTTAAGATTTAGCTCAACTATGTTTAGCTTCTAATAGGATTAGATCTATTATCACCAATAACCAATTCTAGAGATATTTATTAATATTTGTGAGTTTAATATTAACCTCCTCAAATTGTACTTGCATTTTAAATGGGTGTTCCATTCTTTCCAAAATTTACTTTAAAGACTTTCCCCTTTTTTTTGCCACTTAGTAGTTAAATTAGTTTTCTTATTTAGCTTTCTTAAGTCACCATTTTTACCTCCTTTTTTCTAAGTCAAAAGATTTGACAAAATTTCAACAGCCTCGACGCCATCCCGCAGGTGATCGAGTATTTTGGCTTAGACGCCTTATTAACGTAGCGTCTTCTTTGACATTATTTTTCATCTATTGTGACGGTAGACCTAAAAGAAGACATTCAATGAAATATATATTCATTCCACTTTTTTTTTCTAAGTCTCGAAATTAAACAAAATTTAAAACCTCCGCCTCATCCCTGTAGTCAGACGAGGTATTTGACGCCTGAGATAATGAGGTTGCGACACACCATATTTTATTTTCATCTCTTCACACCTATTAAACAACCCTTCAAACCTGAAAGAAGACAAATGTAATATATATTCATTCCCCCGCTTTTTTTTAAGTCTAGAATATAGATAAAATTTGACATCATCCCCGTAGGGTCGATCGTTGTTTAGCACCCACTGATGAACTGTTTTGAAGCACCTCGGATTAATTCAAGTCCTCGATGCATAACGAGGACTTCAATCGCCTGCATAAAAGAAAATATATATATATACAAATAGTACAAATTTTACATTTCGCATAGTGTCACATCTAATCCACTCGACAGATGATGATGTATCTACACCATAACAACCGATTTCATCTCATCATGCGATGAGTAATGACGAATCACCGCATAAAAGCAAATATATATGCACGACAATATTTCGGGAGCGACATCGATCATTTTGGCTTATCGACGCCTCGATGAAGCGTGCTTTGACACCGATTGATTTTCATCTCACGATGAGGGAGAGATCTTTAATCACGCCAAGAGATTATTCAGCATCATCAACCTTGACATTCTCAAGCTCTAAAGAGACAGTATTGGCAAGCTCTTTCATGCTGATTGGCGCCAGTTTGATTTAACTTTCCCTTCCCAAGCCACTTAGCACCATCATATCCTCCGCTAGCCTTCCTCATATAACAGCTAGGCCCATAACCAGTTGCACCGTAGCCCTCATATGTATACCACCATCATAGCCAATGGTCCGAACCCATAACCAGGAACAAGTTGTGATTCATAACCATAATAACACTCATTCAGGACCATAAGGTTGATATCCCTATAATTAACATAAGAATTTAGCCTCTCCAACCTGGGATAAAATTATGGCAATTTTTTAAATTAAGTATGGTTAAATTATAATTAAGATCAAACAAAAATTTAAGAGATATTTAATTAGTAGGATTTTACAATATATATTGAATGCGTAAATGAGAAATTACCAAAGACCCTTGAATTGGTGCCGTCCACCACTAATAATTGATTTAATATATAAATAATTAATTATTCTTTCTTTAATGATAAATTTAAATAGGTGATTGTCGATCAAAGATCAAAAATCACGAATCACACACATTTAAATTCTGGAAAATAAATAATTTCTTTTAATAAAGATAAATATTATTAATTGAATGCATTTAATTAGATATATAATTTAAATAGATAAATAACTAAATATATATATATATATATATATATATATATATATATATATATATATATATATATATATATATATATATATATACTTTATTTATATAATTTATAAAATATTTATATAATTTATTTCTTTCTTTATTTATTTATTAAAATTATTTATTTATATATTTTAAATATTTTTATATTATATATTAACAAAAAATTAATAAAAATTATATATTTTAAATAATTATATTTAATAATAAAATATTAAATAAATTTATAAATTTATATATATAATTAAAATATTTTTAAATTATATATTTAATTATATATATATAAATAAATAAATTAATAACTAAATATATAAATATTTAGTTATTAAATATTTTATAAAAAATATTTTTAAATTACATATTTAAAATATTTTAAATAATTATATTAATTAAAAAAATTAAAAAAATAAAACCTCCCTCTTTGGGTGATATTATATTTAAAATAATCCCTAGTATATAGTTTTAAATAATAATAGTTTTAAAATATAGATATAATTATAAATATTTATAAAGTATTGAAATAGTTAATTATATCACTCAATTTTAATGAATTAAAAATAATTATTTATTTTCAAATATATAAAAAAATAAATCGCATTCCAAAGAATATTTATCTAAAAAGAAATTAGAATTTATTTTCAAAAAAAAAAATTTAAATGCAGCGATTCAAACAGCGTGATCTTCAATCACACCGCCATCCGGTGTTTATCACGCTTAAAAAGAGTTAATAATTAATTTAAACCATTATTAGTTTAAAGCCCAATTTTAGGCTGTGACCATTTGACCAGTGACCGCTCATTTCAACGAAGATCACCACGCCATGACTGATGCTGCAAGTCACCTACTAATATATATTCTTAAATTTTTGTTTGACTGCATTATCTAATTCAGATTCTACTCCAATTTAAAAAAATTGCCTAAAATTATCATTCATGTTGATATAGCTACTGCCAGAAGAGTTGTGATTATCCTTGGGAACTGCTATTTTAACCCCTACAACTTTTTTCAGCTCATGGAATCTCTTCCGCATCGTAGTCTGTGCCGCCTCTTATGAATGTTATAAAGCCAGAGCCTGGCCGATGTGTTTCACTATCATTCATCCACATCATTCAGTGAACCAAATTTCTCAAAGTAGCTCCTAAACTCATCTTCAATGATATTAAATGGCAATCCTCCTACAAAAATCTTTCTGGAGTTATGATCAGATTGCTCGTGTTTGGAAGGATCCTATTTGGACGGCCTTCACAGCAACCGATTTATGTAATGCTTGACAATGCTTCTTTTTCAGGAATTCAAGAACAGTGGAAGGCTGCGAAGGAAACCGCAGGATTCTCTTTTTGCTGACTTTCTTTATCAGATAAGTAATCTTACAGATATACTCTTTGATTGATCTGAGTCCTTACATGTTAATGCTGTAGCTTTATTGTCTTTTGGTCAATTCATTTTTTTGAGTCGGTGGTATAGTCTTTTCTTAACATTACACTCATTCAGTTAAATGATATTTTGGTATAGTTGTTTTAAAGTCATAAGGCCTGTTGTCAATTATGTACCTGTAACTTTATATTACATTTGGAATTAAATAGGCTCTCAAAATTTTTCAAAAAAAAAAAAAAAAAATATTATTGTCATCATTAGTGTTGTTAGTACTTTGAACTGAACTTCGATGGCAAGCAGATTGAAGCTGTCTCGGCTCTGCTGATCTTGATTTAGCTCTCTTGACTTCTACATGCTTTCCTCACAACTTCATTCAACTTCTTTGCTTTCAGAGTGAAACACTTCCAAATCCTCTTTCTTTGCTGTCAAATCTTCTTATGCGGAGATCAACTTAAAATATGAGATTGTACACAGTTCCAATATATCCCTGATAAGATGCTGCCCTCCTCATAGACAGCCCTCTCGCAGCCTCCGCAAATGAATAATGGCAACAGTGGTGACAAAGGCGTCGAACAATCCGAAGAAGATCCCCAAGACAAGGAGCCGTGCTCAGAAGTTTCCCATTGATCTTATTCATCACTGGACTTTCCGCCGGTGGATGAATAGTCCAGCTGGGCGCGGTAAGGGTAGTATCGGCCACTAGAGAAGCTTTCGCCACCGGTGATTCCAACAACTATTGGATAACGTTGGTGCTGGTTCGGTTGGGTATCGGAAGGCTACCGTGAAGGCATTCTCGAGTGCCTTCCGTGATTAGCTCAATGCCTGTCCATTGTATTCCAGAGGTTGCAGCAGCAAAGGCGTTCCACTGTTGACTGCTCTAAAGAAAGATTAGGAGAAGATGAAAAGTAAGTAAGTGGCAGAATCCATGAGAGCCACGAGGATTGCCGCTGTGAGAGCAGTGGTAGCTTACGGTTTTCAATCGTGCCCTGTACGAGAGAGGCGGAAGCGAATGAGAAAAGTCCCAGAAGAGCGGTTCCCATGTGATTCGCCAAAAAAAGCCCTCGGGACAGAGGAACCAACTGAATTGAGAGTTGAGCGTTCAGTTATGAGGAAGTAGGCAAAACTGTCGTTATGGAGAGAGGAGTGCTGCGGTTTGCTTGAGGAGGAGGAGGGAACAGTTGTCGTTCTTTGGAGGGAACGGTTGAAAGAAGCTTGCGCGGGAGCGGTTGCATCGAGGGAGCCGAGAACGTGGAGGGTCGGTTAGGAAAAAATCTGATGGGCAATTTTTTTAAATTGGGTATGGTTAAAATGTGAATTAACTAATTGAGTATTGATAAAAAAAAAATTTAAGAAGATAGTTACGTAACATGCTCGCGGAAGAGTCACCCACCACTGGGCAATTGGCATAGGGAGCCGCCGCTTCCACTATATCATTAGGTATATCAGCCCCGGCGATCGGCCCTATCTCCTCTCCTCGATTCTCCCTCTCAAACTCGCTCCGCCAGAACTCCACCATGGTCCTCCCTCTCGAACTTCCCGGCTGATTTGACCGCCAGATTGCTGCCGTCTATTCGAGAGATAGTAACTTTAGTTTTCCATTCGCTTTGACGAACTACTTCCCTCTCATCATTTGCCATTGAAGTCAACTTTAGCTTAACGATTCTTGCTCCATTTCAATGGAGAAAATTCTTTCATGGATTCTACATTTTAGCGACATCCCCATCGTTTCTTCAAAACACAATGAATCACTTTATTTATCGATTTATTAGGTGATAAGTAACCAAAAGTAGTATTAATTAGGGTATCGGTTAATATAAAATTTTTATTATTAATATAACTTATTTTGCAAGAATGAATAGAGAATTTGTTTCACCGATACTTTTTCTATGGAGGAATCATATCGATGAGCAATTCACCAAGTTATGGGAGGTAAAATCACCGTCTTAGAATTCAAGAACGAATTGAAGCTTGACATATCGATGAGTCACACGCCACCTAACAGTCGTTATCCAGGTGGGTAGCGGTTTATAGCGTATCTCGACGATGACGCTACAAGACACTAAGCTTCCCGCCGGATGTTGGTAGCATTAAGAAGATGTTAATATTGATCATCCACATCACCGATCCAGTGCCGAGATATACCTAACACATACACGATTTCATCATAAAGCACTCTGCATACACCCAGCCTGAGTTTGATGCAAGGAAGAGATTTAATGAATTTATACTGAATAATACGTAATAAATTAAAGCTGATAAGTTACGTGATCTGATAAGCTTTGGATGAACCGTATATGTGGTGAGAGCTACAAATGAAATGTATCATATGAATGGCTATGGTAAGAGTCTGAAAGGGGTATTAGTGATGATGAATGTTGTTGGAGTTAATCATGAGAAGATACAAATATATCGTAAAAATCACTCATTTCAAAATATAATCGAGAATGGTTATCCATGACATGTCCCGGATGTAAAACTATGAGACAACGATGTTTACTTTGACGCCCATCCCATAGTTCTAAGATGAAATTGAAATTCAAATGACATATCGGGAATGTGTTTTGCAAGTAAAAGAGTATGAACTGCTATTGTTGGGTGTCCATTGTTTAAGTTCACCAATGCTATCTCTAATCAAGAATATGTGCGACGATAAATTGTAAGGCCCTCGTATGCTATATCAGAAGCAGAAATTAGGGGTGCTTGAGAATATCAAAGTCATTAAAATCATGATGTCAATGCAGTATAGAACCGTCATCGGCATAGCAGTTCAAATTTAGAAAGATACTACATCAAACTCGTGATCGCACCGTATCCGGCCTAGATTGATGTATATAAAGGTGTAATACCGATGATATTCGCCGGGCCTAACCGATTGATGTTGATATCAAAAATGTTAAAGAAAAGCGTACAATTCCAGAGAGCGCGGACTCAGAAATGGTCCTTGCACGCATGGTGGTATGCGCGCATGGGACAATGATGACGAATGCATCCGAAAGTGTTTTAATGGTCTAAAAACACGCGGTTTACCGACCGTGCTTTGATCAACTGCTATCTATTACAACTTAAGAAATTTTGTTCATGAAACATTATCCACCGCTACTCGAAGAGGAAGTCAACTTGTCTAGTTATACTCGAGGATTTCCACATCGCTACAACGCCGAAAGGGAGGCTAGGCATTTCAACCGGAATATCAACCCACAGATGCGTGTTTTTGACAGTCCACCGATCATTCGAGTTGATTTACTAGATAATGGCCTATGTGTTTGTAATTGGGCGTAACGATCATATATCATTGTCCATGCCCACATGTGATTGCCGCATTGGGATTTCGACGCTAAATCATCTCACGCGTGTGTCACAAGATTACACTCGCATAAGTTGACATACATAAATGAATTTCATACTCTACCAGATCGCTCTGATTGGCCATCTATCAGTGAAGAGCATGGATTAGTCACGTTGCAGCCACCTAACTTTCGTAGAAGGTCAGGCCGACCACGTACGAATAGATTCAGAAACACAATGGATGAAAATGTAGGTTCAAGTAGCATAACTTGTAGCATATGCAAAACAACCTACTACATGTGTCACCGCGTCCCCATAATATTGACAATGATGGTACATTTTCCAATGATAATGCTTATTTTTCTCTGCTTCGTTCGATCTACTTAGATTTTACAATATCAAGATTATTATATTTGAGATTCTTTTCTCAGTACGATGGTAGACGCCGGGCGACGTGAAATTGCTAGGCCATCATCAATCGCGGAATGCACAACGAGGAAGGTGCCGCCAAACGGGTTTGGAGTTTAGTGATAATTTGTGTCAGACTACATTTTATTTTTCTGTTAGATTACAAACTTCAGAGTCATGTACACGCTAACTCTGATTATGGCATAATGAATTTCTTATTATTTGTCCATTTGTGAAATGAACTGGTTGACTAGTGTATGTTTGTATGCTCAAATTTGGAAGTATTAATACTCTATGCCAAATATTAATAAATGAATTTTCCCCTAACTCCCTCCCTCATATTTTCTATGTGCTTGACTCCCATAATCGGATTTTCGTTACGATAAGCATGGAGAGAATCTATTTACGTTCCTTGAGTTGATACATAATGATTTAGAAAGAAAAAAACTTGCCTACGCGTCTAAGAAAAAAAATCAAAAATTCTCACATCTTATTGAGAATTTGGAGCCAAAAAATTCCAATAAGCTAATTGACTCCAAAATTAATTCAGCATTCAAAATATATCAAAATGATCTCATCCAACAATATTTCAATGCTAGAGAACAAATCGAAGCTCATATCTTCAGGCTAAAAGAAGCTTGGAACTTCATCGATCGAATAATATCCAACTGACAAGAGTTCTGTCAAGATCGAATAACATCCAACTGACTAGAGTTCTGTCAAGAAGTGCGAAATGCTTTCTGCAGGCCTTAGACCAAATGGACAAATACTGGGCGACTGGCTCCAGTTATCTCAATGACAGGGCCGACTGGCTTCAGGTTAGCATATCTGATCTGCAGGGCCGAATGGAAATGCGATGAAAACGTATGCATTTCCGCTATAATTCGTCACATTTTTAGGCTCTTGAATGTGGTTCCAGTTTTTTTTTTTTTTTGGTCTCTCTTCGGAAATCTTTGTCTTTATGTATCGTTGATTGATCCAAATGTTCAGGTTTCAACTTTTTGTAATTTTAGGTCTTGCATTGTTTACTGATAAAGAAAGATGTGATCTGCAATAATTTTTCTAAGTGCCTATATATCATGTTGTTGGTTTGTAGAAAAGAAATTTTGTAATGCTGATATTATTGTTGTTCAAGTTCCATCTGAAAATCTGAGATTTTGTGATTTCTTATGCTTACAAACGTTTGGAGGCATAAATATAAGTTCTCGCCTTCCAACATACTGATTATTTATTGCTAACTTCGAGTTTCATATATTTTTTTAAACAATTATACTCATTGACATTTCAGTAAAGAGTATTTTTCAATGGAGATGGATGTTTTTTTTAAAAAATTTCTGACCTTGATAAGATGATTTTGATATACACAAAAGTACTTACTGTATATTAGTTTAGGCATCTAATATTTAGTTTCTCGTATTTTACATAAGTGATCTTGTTCAGATTGTTCACTGAAAGTCTCAAAACCTTATTCATAATGACATTAGAGATAAAGAATCAAGACTAGCAAGGCTTGATGCCAATCCCATCGGCAATAGTTAAGAAGCAATAATTAGCTGCTGAAATTACCCAATTTAGTGGGATGTTCCTTTTATCACATAAAATCAGTTCAAGAGAACTCATTTTGACTATATAACACTAACACAAGCAAAGCTGACAGGAGATATTTCATCACAGGTAAAATACAGGATGCATATTTGCTTACCCAATTTTGTGCCAACTAGTACAATAGGAACACCAGGAGAATAGTGTTGTAGCTCAGGAATCCACTAAAATTTAACCAAAATAAATCAAAACACAAGCGCATAAAACAAATATTGCACATCAATTAACAAACAGAACATATACAAAATCATCATCTCAAATGCACCTTTTTCGAAATGCCACTTTCATACACTAGTCAACCAATTCATATCACAAATGGACAAATAATAAGAAATTAGCGTGTACATGACTCTGTAGTTTGTAAGGAAACGAAAAGATAAAATGTAATGCAGACAACGTCTAAACCCTACCCTGAGACAACCGCTTCCTCCTGTCTACGTGGAATATACACCACTCCCGTGTATCGGTCACGAGATGGACGATCTCACGCGATGATATTTATAGTGCAAGATCTGCACATGCGACATATCATCCCATGGAAATATAGGGTGCGAGTCATATGGCCGATATGTAGAAGGTCCGGATCGGCGTGAGAAGGACACGGATCGAACGATGAAGGATTTGGATCAGTGAGTAGATGGACCGCTCAATCATGATGCGACACCCTCAGAGACCGTCCATAATTGTCACCGATAATACCTTCCGCCGATATCATCATCTATACACATCTACGGTAAGTGGTGATCATCCACAGCACCGAAGTATGGCTGAAATATGTCCCGAGTTACCGCGATATGGTCCGCCTACACGAAAAACATAATGTAAAATTACCACTTACAAAAATATTGAATATTTACTTATATCATAACTTACATAAAGACACTCCACTGGTGCTCTAGCGTAGTAAGTGGTCGGAGGATCTGCCGGGCGGCCCGATGTACAAAGAGGCCACGATCCGTCCCGTATCGATGGCATCTTCATCCACAACCCAGGCTCGATGAGGCAATCCTCCGCCTCTCCCAATGTGTGGTGGTAATCAACGGTCGAATCTATTTACCCATTGACCCTTTTGAAACTAGGGTCAAGCTACATCTACTCAGGAATAAGGCACCAATCACGGTAATGCCACTCGACCCTCTTTCCGGTGATAAGAGGACTCGTCTTCGTCATATCGAGTATATTGAATATATTCCGATAGATGTCGCTCACCTTTGTCCCGATCACTACAGTATAATAAAATTATGTTAAAACATAATCTACATTATATTTACACTAAAGTATTTACTGCAGATTCAACCTGTGTTTGCCGCAACCCATCTAGTTCATTTATGTACACTGCGAGATTCGCTATTAGCTGCTGGCGAACATACTTCTCATTCGACCTGCACACAGAAAATAGTTAAAACATATATGTAAGATGCATAATTTGAAAGTATAATTAACAACCAATACCTCAAACCAACGGGACCGCAGTGGATATATGGAACATGTAAAGTCAGTCTACCCACATGAATTAAGACCAAATCAAGGAGGTGTGGCAGCGTAAATATTGGCCTCATTCAGACTGCAGCTCCCTATATAGATGAGCCAAAACCGCTCCACTATATGTTACTAAAAGAATCCAGTCCTCCGAGTGGTAAATCGTAGGTGGACCTCAACCGTATCGGAAGTAAGAAAGCAGCCAATAAGAAATAAAATATAAGCACAGAAGAACTCTCTGCTCCGGGTCACATGACTCAGAAAGAGCCACCTGCGTATGTACGCATGTGCCGCCATCCCGAATGTCGACGATATGCGGACGATCGGATCATGATACATCACGCGTAATGGTGTCGTCCCTAACAAATCATCGCGGAATCGGCCAAGTGTCCCATCTCTTCTCCTCACATCAGGCGATGATAGGTGGCCCATCAATCAGAATCCCATAATCATCGCCATCCTGAAGGCCATCACTCATCGACCTACAACGAGGTGATGTGGAGACCATCTCTCAACCAAGTGATCGATGATCCGGTAGTGTAACCCGACTCACGGTCGCCCACTGGAGCTTATTCGCCGGTAAACCTTGTATACGATTTTTTTTTTCTGCATTAGTTTTCTAATCAGGCTTTTCTGTTCATCTCTTCTGCATCACTTTTCTGAATATGGATCCTCCTGCATAGATCTATAAACAGGATTCCACCATGATTCCAGCTCATGCAACCATATAGAGCATTTCATATACTTGCTCCCGACCTTATATCCTCATGCGAGACATTCTTAATTTGCATCCACAACCTAATTGTTGTGCATCCTTTGTTGATTGTGTGTTCCTCCCTCTTGATTCCATTAGCACTTCCATCTTTATTGCATCTTACATCTTTGCCAGCTTTGACATCACATTTGGAACCTTTTGCACACTTTTCATGCACACAAAACTGTTGACTTGCACTTGCCTTGCTCACTCTCTTGCTCCCCATATTCGCTCGCATCACCAAATTCCATCACATCTTGAATCATTGCAAATCCAATTGAGATCCCAATGAAAAAAAATAAGAAAAAATTTGTTTTACGTTATATATTTTGGTCATATTCATGTTAGATTTGTTCAATGCATTATTCAAGCTTTCAAAGATATTTTTCAGAATTGATATTATTTTTAGGGATAGATGGAGAGACTATTATATTGATATTTTGATGTTCCAGGATGGGTTTCTTATTTATCACATTATCTCCTAGATGGACTTACCATTCATCTCTCTTCATGATGGATTTTACTAGCTCTGTAATATTATTGAAGATATCTAGTTCTTTCTCCTACAATATATGAACTATTTGGAGTAGAGCTCTGCAGCCTAGGTGACTGAATGCTTTATAATTATGAAATAAATTTTCTATTTTAAGATATGTAAAACATATTATAATATACTTGTAATAAATGATATATTATTTTTTCCTTGTGGTAGTAATGTTTTTTAGGCAAGCATTAGAGTATGAACCTACAAAAGGAGTGTTAATCTTATATTATGGATTATTATATGATAAAATGAGATTCGAAGTTTTCTATGATCTCCCCTCTAAGAATTCTATCTCTTTTAGAATTTATTCTTGTTTCTTTTGTAACCCTTGCTCCCTCCTCTTTAAGTGTTCATTCATCTTACTTCTTCACCCCTATTTGTTCTTTTTATCTCGTTTGTTTTTCTTTTATATTAGATACTTTCAATTCTTATTTTGTTATTTGTTGGCACAAAATAAAGGATTTTTTATGGACTTGAAGTCTAATGTGCTCTGGTGTATGAGTATCTGATGTGCATTGGTCTATGGTTTGCAACTAAAGTTCCAGTTCTTCAAAATTTTTTCTGACATTTTGGAAGTTAAGGTCCATGTTGCAAATACTCTGTTTAGTTACCATACTTATTTTTAAGTGTTTCTATTTGCTCAATTTGGCCAACAATTGAGTTAAAATTTCAAACTTCTTACAAAGTTGTGCAATGATTAGAATTCTGAATGTTTCATGGAAGTTATGACTTTTGCAAAGTTGAAAACGTAATTTAACTAACAATTAGCTGTAGATGTCATCTGAAGTTATTATTTTTGGCACCATATAAATGCTTGATAATTTTTTCTGACATTTTGGAATGTATTTTATGATTATGTTATTACCGATGAGTCTGCATTTTGTGTTATTGATGAAAGAGTAAAGTACTTCATATCTTTCAGATATAGGTTCATAGAAGTTCCTATGATTTTTTGCGAATCCCTTTGAACTATGTTTTTTTGTTGTTGTTTGTTTGGTTGATCTGACATTGAATATGTGGGCGATGCTATTGTCTTTCTGATTCATGATTGGATTACTGGCTCCATCGTAAAGTCAAATTATTCATTATTCTACCTAGAAGTCATCATAAAGTTGCTGGAACAAATGTAGAAAATATTAGTGAGAATGGAAAAGAATGCTGTCAGACTTGCTCTTTTATAGTTTATTGTGAGATTAGTTCTTTTGGCTGCACTTTGATATCCTTCTTCTTGCATGCTTCTTACGTAAAAACATGTGAAATTATAAGCGTTCTTCATTCTTCTTTGTCTCGTTTTCTTTTTTTTGTTATGTCAATTTTTTTTTTTTCATTTTGTCAAGAATGGTATATGCTTGATTTGAACTTTCAGCTTTTAATTTTCTCTATCTTTGCAAGAACATGTGCTGCAAACTATCAAAAATCACTGTGCTTTTTGGGAGATGAAAGTAAGAATTCTTACTTCGTGTTGCTTCATCATGTGTTTACGTATTCATGTTAATACCAAAACAAGTTGTTAGTTTAAATCCTATCTTTGGATTCTGCCTTGATGTCACCACCACCTAAGCTCCTTCGAGGTTGGAAGCTGCATTTCATTAATTCAATATAAAGGGCCAAGCTTCATTGAAAAATTGGTTTCAGGAAAAGAGAGAACTGAAAGTTACCCATGCAAGTGATGTACATTAAACTGTAGGTCTGAATTTCTACGCAGCATATTGTGTGTTCCCTCTCTGCCTATGCTGTTTGTCTGCAACTGATTATGAACTCCCAACAACGAGCACTCTCCTCCAAAATGTGGCACCGATGTGTGAGTTACCCATGCAGCTTCAACTTTATTTTAATAATTAAATTAGCTCTGACCATCTGCTGGCCTAGCTACTTCAGCTGCTCCTTGCGGTGGGAACAAAACTGGAGCATGTGATAAGCCAATTGGCTCATGAAGTTGCTGAAAAACACTCGGCTATTGAGGGAGATTTAGTAGTGAAGCCCTCTGTTGACCACTTCTGGTTCCAGCGTCCTAAGCTTGTTCTCTACTTGATTCACTTCATCCTGTTTCAGAATTCCTTTGAGATCTCATTTTTCTTCTGGATTCTGTTAAAGCAGCTGTCTTTGCATAGATCAAAAATGTTTTAGAGATTAAGAGCTTATTTCTCAACTTGTTTTTTTATTTTTCTCTCGCAGACGACTTATGGTTTTGATTCCTGCATTATGGCCTAAATGCGGTATATTATCCCAAGGCTTGTGATAGGGTATATTATGCTTGATTGCCATAAAAAATTTTTTTAATAAAGAAGGAAGTTGATGCATTTATGTTGTATCAGAGGAATTATTAATTATGGTTATAAATCTTTCAAAATCAAATCATTGTAAATTTTGCTGATAATGTGACTAAATTCTACTTTGTTGTTTGTATGGAATGATCTTTTTTTTCTATTATCTATATTTTTTTTGCTATGTGGTTTATTCTAGTTTTCATTTATTATTCAACAATCTAATGCAAAATCCAATCACTTCTGTATGATTACTTTGTAGGGTCATCATTCAAATTCTATGCAGCTATAATACTCTACCACTTTATGCCATTATTGTCACAGGTGATCTACAATCTCCTAATTCTTCTTCATCATCTCTCTCTCACTGACTAATGGTTTAAAAGATGGGGAGCTCATTCAAGAAGGCTATATTTGAGGAACATGTGCAGAAAGTCGATTGGTTGGGCTCATAATGTAAAGCGCAAGGTCGAGGCAGCGTGTCGATCACGAGAATCGTCTTGATGGGAGCTCACTTACGGAGACCGATTATGATGATTTGCTTGAAGATAATCGGTGAACCTCAAACGAAATCTTCGCTCCATTGAACACGGTCCAAAATCAGTTTGATTTTTTTTCTTTTCTTATAAGATAGTTCTTGTTCTAGAGTTAGATTGATAGCTATATTAGTCTTTTTTTTAAGGTTTTTTTAGAAGGTTAGAGTTGAAGTAGTTAGGCAGATTAAATGTTGTTATTTCCTTACCTATTTGTATTGTTGTTTTCTTTGTCTAAATAGAAATTAACATTTATGAATTACTTGTTTTTGGTGGTGGTTCTCTATGATGAGGCAATGATGATTAACCTTTTAAGTGATGGGGAAAAGTTTCTATTCCCTTTGCTTGTGAGTTTTTGTTACTTAGATTGCAACAGCTTGATGATGCCTTTGACAAGCAGGGATAACCTCAAAGGAGTAATTTTTTGAGATATTTAAGGGTACATGATATAGGAGAATTCCTTGAGCAAAGTGTAATATGTGAGTTTGGTTATCATGAACTTAAAAAGTTTGAGGTGTCTTTTATTTTTATGTAGTTTTTTTAATCGATTCATATTGGTTACCACAACTTTTTTCCACGAGAGAAATTTTTCTCGAAAATATATCAAACAAGTTGTACCTCTTAAGTTTGAAAATACAACTAATATGAGATTAAACCTTCAAGAATAAAGAGTGTTGAGTGAATATATATATATATATATATATATATATATATATATCTTTAATATTACTTAAAATATTATCATTATTTATTTTTTTAATAGTAAAATATACATTTTCAAACATACAAAATATTAGAAAAGTATTAGATGAGTATATTTTTTTATCGGTCATATCATTAATTAATTAGTATTAAAAAATAATAATTTAATTTAATCCCCTTTCGCTTTTATATCATTATATTATTATTTTGTGAAAAAAAATAAGACTTTGAAATCACTTTAAAAATCTATCAATATGATTCAATTAATTCATTAATATTAACTAAAATGTTATAATTTTATTTAAATGAAAAATAAATGTGATTTATTTATTTTAGTGTTAAGTTAAAAAGTTAAACAACATATCAAACACAATACAATATATATATTGTGCTTCCTCTAAAAGTAAATAAAAAAATATTTTAATTTACTTAATGATTCGAATCTGGGATTTACTTTTACTTTTTATGCTCAACCAGAAAATATAGTTTTCATGTTACTTTACATACAATCAAACGTAAAGTATTCAAAATTGTATTCACTTTACTGCATTCACTTTGCATTCCTTTTACTGAGAACCAAAACCTACGTAACTCGGGATGCATCCAGGGTCATTCAGTAGATGTAAATAGGTTTTTTTTCTTTTTTTTAAAAAATCAATTTTCTGAATATTTAATCACCTAATATGAATTTTATGCCGATAAATTCATATAGTTGATATATATATATATATATATATATATATATATATATATATATATATATATATATATTTAGGTTATTTCAATGTTAGGACTGCCAGTCTTTTTTGAAATGGAGGTTAGTTCAAATTGGCGTCATGGGTTCATTTCACAAAATCGCGCGTGCAGCTTCGATTTTCGCGCAGACTCATCGATAAATACGAATGATCTCATTTGATAAATTTCGATATTTCAAAGCCAATGGCGTGATCAATTTTGCAAACGAAGATCGTTTGATCCTCATCAGTGCCTCTTGACTCGATACGTGCGACGTGTTGGCGGCTTCGGCGCGATGATTGATCGTGTCATTTATATCCCGATCAATTTTTCGACGCGCAATGCGAAGTCCGTTCGTTCATGGTTGAAGGTCATTTGAGTTGATTTTGATGACGTCAAGTACATTTTAGCCTCGATTTGTGCGTTGTCAAATCATTTGACATTTGCACAAACTTGTGAGACGAACATCTCATTCAATAGATTTCAATATTTTGAAGCTAACGGCGTAATCAATTTACGAGCGGAGTCGTTGGACACTTCCACTCGTATCGTTATCGACACATTGATAGCTTGAGCGCTTAATCGATTGATCATTATATTTTGCAATATTTATATTTTGACAAATTTTGGCGTTACGAGCGTGATGGCGGTTGTTCATTTCAACCATTTTAGGGATGTCTAATGCATTTTGAGCCTCAATTTATGCCTTATCACCTTCGAAGTCCGTCGAATTTAACTTGTGGGCTTGTCTTGATTTATGACAAATATATGGTAGTCAACATATTTGACGCATTGAAGTTAGCTTATATAAATATTTGTTGCGGCGTGAACAGCCATCGTAAAGGTCTTTCCTTCTCCAAAAGCCGCTCATGATGGCCAAAAATAAAGTTTCTGAGATGACTCCGTTTGGAAGGTCACCAGTGATACAAAATAATTTTACTTTATTTATATTAGAATGTATTCATTCATATTGTAAAAATCACATTTTTTTATCGGTTATAACGCAGTCGCCTTTCATTTGAGAATATATGTCGAGGAGACCTAGCTCCTTGAAACATTGCCCTACCCAACAGAAAACTCATCAGCCCAATAGTCTATTCTTAATCCAATGAGTGCTCCCACCTGAATCTCCATATGTATCTCCTCGATATTCTCCCCTACTAGTGTATCTTTCCCACGCTGGTAGCCATTTAGAAAGCTCTGTAGAGAGGATACTTGGTTTGAGCGGAGAGAGAGTATCATCTTTTGAAGCATCAATGACCGAGAGATTGAATGGAATTGATTCGCGGGTAGCTGCTATTAAGGCGGTGGTTGCTGGGTAGCAGGGTCCTAGCATCCCTAGTATGGGGGAAGTTCTTATGGAGGCGACCACAGGAGAATCTCCTAAGGAAGCTATCATAGGGGAGCACTACCACAAGAGCTTCTCATGGAGGCTATAATGGCTTCCCATGGTGAAGTTACCATAAGAGAGGCTCCTATGGAGGCTCAGGAGCTTCCCTATGGAGAATTCCTGAGAAGCCCCGTGGAGGCTTCCACCGGGAAATCCATGGAGGCCACCACGGGAAGCTCTGTAGCTTCAACCACATGAAGATGCTTTCTTTACTGACATTGGTGGTGTGAAGGCTCAGATGAGGAAGAGGAAAGCTATATCTTTCCCTTCACACTAACATCTGAGGAAGTCATGGTGTGAATAACTCTTGTTGTAGCCTCCACGGGATGAGCAAAGCGGAAAAGAGGTATTGTTTTACTTTCTTTTAATTTAACCTAATAGTAGCTAATTTCACTAAAATTTTTATAAGGTTGCAAAGATGCTCCAATGTCTGGGTGAACCACCATTCGTGGTGGTTGAGGAGCATCAGGGTATCAACTTAGTAGATTGATCCATACAGTGAATCTAGCTCTTCATCACTAATTTTCTTGCAGCCAGTTGAGGTACATCATATCATCATTTTCTCATCAAGAGATGTCCTGCCCAAGCCAATGCTGCAGCTCATCGACACCTCTTCCCCAGATTCAAGGAGAAGTAAGTCATTTTTCATTCAACTCCTTCTATATACATAAAATCACTTATTCATTTAATTAGGCTCACATTCTCATATTTCTCACATGTAAGGATGATAGCGTATTCACAGCTTGGAATATCATCACTGCACGAGGCCAGATTGACGAGTTGCTGACAGATTAGTATCTATAAAATGTACACATTGATGCCTTTGCCTTTTTACTAGCCGAGAAGTACTCGCTTTGTCCTGGGCTATATGTCCCCTATTTATATGTTTCATGCCTGCATTGGGTAAGTTACTCCATAAAACTTTGGGTAATATGATCCTTTCCAAGTTTAGATTATTAGAAGCCATTAATTATAAACTTTCCCTTCACTTATTGTAGAGTTATGCTAAATATGGCCTACAAAAGGAAAGCAAAATGTTCATCCAACATGTCACTGCAGATAGTGTATCGATGGCTGAGCTACTCTTGCTTCAGTTATAAATAATGGATATTCCTGGTCGGGCATATTACATAGGCTTGGTATTTTATGATTCATTGCCAAACCCAACTCATAAGGCCATTCTTCCTGAGATTATAAGAACTGTTTTCATTTCGGTTTGCCTGTTTTGCATATTTGCCTACTTATTGACTATATTTCTTACTATTTAGATCAAATTACTTGTCAAAGATGTTGGTTAGTCTTTCGAGAGCGATCTCATAAAATGGCTAATTGAAATGATGAGCTACGTCCAACAAAACAGTATCGACTACGGGATGTTTGTCTGCAAATATATGGAGGCAACAATCAACAAACCTCCAATGGACTGGGTAGACCACCAGGATTGGCCAAAGAAGATGAATTGCTTCAAGGCTGAGTTTGCTTATGCTATCTTCTATATGGGTATGAAATAACTGATTTAACAAATGTACAATTGAATTTTGATATGTTGGAAATCAATTGCTTTAGAAATGTATCTGTCTGGTGTGTTTGTGGATGCCATTAGAAGCTACTATTTCTGCTTTTGAAGTTTTTAGAGATAACATGTCTATATGTCATGTTTTAGATAATAAATGTGGAGCTTTAGGACCCCTTTTTCTATTTCTTACGCCTCTTTAACTTTGTTTGAATCTATCCTCATTTGTAGGTTGGTTGATGCTTGTTGGTTTGGATTTGCTTGTATACTCTTTGCACTCTCATGAGAGTATAAATCATTTTCTCATTTTCTTCCATATTATTTGGACTGTTTGGAGAGAATATCTTTAAAAGATTCCATTACATGTAGTTGGGAGCCTGAATATTAGTTTTTTAACGGTTTGTAGGTATAGTACTCTCTCGAGTACACACTATTTCTCAATTTTAAACCTTTTTTTGGCTGTTTGGAGGAAAAATGTTCATGACATATAATTTGAAGCAATTTGGAGGTGATTTTTTTGAGCTATTTTTCATCTACTCTCTTCTTCCATGAGAGTCTGGACAATTCATAATTTTTCAATTTTTTTGGCCTGTTTGGAAAGAAAATATTTATTGGATTCCATTAGAGGTTGATTGAAGTATTAATATTATTCTTTTTGAGCTGTTTAGTATGTGTACTCTCTGTACTCTCGTGAGAGTACAGACTATTTCCTCAATTTTTTCACTTAATCTAGCCTGTTTGGAGAAAAAAAGTTTATGACATACCAGTTCAAGCAATTTGGTGGCTGAGGGGTTACTTTTTGATCGATTTTTCATGTGTACTCTATGTACTTCATGAATATAGACCAATTTTACAATTTCTTCCACTTTTGTGGCATGTTTGGAAAGAATATGTTAACTACAAACCATTTGGAGCAATTTTGAGGCAATTTTTGGGTTATTTTTTGAGCTATTTTGCATCGGAGTACAAACCAATTCACAATCCTCGATCTTCTCTCTTTTGGATGAAATTGAATGCATCTCTTTTGTGAAGTCAATATTCTTCATGCCAACTTCCTCACTTAGATAGTTGAGCGCATCGATTTAATTTTGCCTCTCATTCTTCAACTTCAATATTTCTCTCATCGTTGATGCCTCGTATGATCTAAGAAGATGTAGGTCAGCTTTGCCTGAATGATTATGACTTTTATATATTTTTAACCTTCCAATTCCCATCTAAATCAATAATATCTAATCATGGCGGACAACCACTCCTTGTACTACTTTTTTTAATTTAAGTTTAGATTGGTAGTTTTCTTTCGACCTATTTTTGCACATAAAAATCTTTTGATTTCAATTTCATGGAGTTTGGCCAATAACTAGTATGATCCTTCCCAGGAACCCAGTTTGATGTGCATAATCACGATAGTGCATAGGCCTCCGTTTCATTCTGAACAGTGCTAAGGAGTTTCCCCACATTTGGGTCATTAGACATCATGGTTTCATCATCGCACTGCTCATTTACCGCATTCACCTACGCAAACACTAATATGTCACATGTAGAACAGCTTAAAAATGAGAAAATAATATACTCTCATGAGTATAGAGAGTACAAATGCAAAACATCTCTAAAAATCAACCAATCTACCTCCAAATTACTTCTAGTGGAATGTAATAAACATATTCTCTCCAAAAAGACCAAAAAATTTGACAAAAAATGAAAAAATAATCTGTACTCTCATGAGAGTGAGCATCTGATGTCAATCTTCCATACAAATTAATCAATCACCCTCCAAATTACTTCTAATGGAATGTAATAAACATATTCTCAGCCAAAAAATCGAGAATGAAAAAATAATCTTTACTCATGAGAGTATAGAAATACGGTGCAAATCTTCCCTAAAACTAACCAATCAACCTCCAAATTTCTTTAATGGAATGTATTAAACATATTCTCTCCAAAAGTCAAAAATCTCATAGAAAATGATAAAATAATTTATACTCTCATGAGAGTATATAGAGTACAGATGCAAATCTCTTCTAAAAATCAACCAATCAATTTTCAAATTACTACTAGTGGAATGTAATAAACATATTTTCTCTAAACAGGCTAAAAAATCTGACATAAAATGAAAAAATAATATGTACTCTCATGAGGGTATAGAGAGTACAGATGTCAATCTCTCCTAAAAACTAATCAATCAGCCTCTAAATTGCTTCTAATAGAATGTAATAAACATATTCTCTCCAAACATGCCAAAAAATATGACAAAAAAAATGAAAAAATAAATTGTACTCTCATGAGAGTACTGTTTACCTCACTTTTGGAGTGAGCTCTTAACATCCTCTTCTTAGACTTAGGAATATTCTAGACACTAAGATTTTCTTAATCATAAGACACATCTAGTGATTTGGTGAACTAACCTAAGCTTTAAGACTTAGAAGTGTTAATCATAAGATTAAAACTATGCCTTAGATTTAAGAAAATTACCTATCCTAAACCTAATCTAGATACACTTTCTCAATCCAGACTCAATTCTCAAATCAAATCTCAAATTCAAATTCAAATTCCAAATCTACTTTCAAATTTTGACTCCAAATGATTGAAACCCAAAATCAAATCTAAATCCTAAACCCTAAACATATGAACCATATTCATAAGCTTAGCCAAAACTTTCCTTAAATCAAATCAAACTCAATTGATCTCTTTATAAATTAATTATTCCTTCATTTATTCATAAATATAAATGAAATCCAAATTCAAATGACCAAAACTATATCGAAAATCAAATCCAAACTCAATCAAAACCCTTTAAGCTAATTCTTTGGACTTAGCCAAATTCTATCCAGATCAAGTCAAAACCAATGAATTATCTCTTGAATCAATCATTCATTCAATTATCCACCCAAATATAAATGAAACCTACAACCATCAAATCAAATCGAAACCAACCTAAGTCAAACCCAACTTAGCCCTTTCGACTTGAAAATTTCAAATGAGCCAAAATCTCTAAGACTCTAAATTGATTGCCGTTGAACTTATATTTCAATCTAGGGCTCATATATAAGTTCAACAAAATTCGAATCAAATCAAAACCAAACTAGTTGACTCACTTAGGTACACTTGACGTAAAGTGACCTAAAAGACCCATTTGAGCCAACTTCTAATCCAACCCAAATTAGATTGAACCAAGCTCACCAAAATTACACCATGATTGCTGATCACCTAGATGATCAATTGTAATCAATTGGGCCAAACCAAGCACTATTGGCTATTTGATCCAAATTGACCCAAATTGGCATAAAAAGAACCGTCAAATCATGATCTAACCCAAATTGATTGCAAATGGCTCAAGTTTATTCCAAATCGATTATTAAACTTAACCAAAGCCATAATTAAACCCAATTTGATCAATCAAGCCTAATTGGGTCAACTTGACTCAACTAGCCCAAATTTCATCAAAATTAAATCCAAATTAATTCAAACCAAGATCACATTCATCTTCAATTAGTCAATTGAACATGAATCAACCTATAACCCAAGTTAATTTGGCCAATTTTGGTCAAATGAGTCAATTTATTTAAAATGACCCATATGACCTAAATTGGGCCAAATCCTTTGACCAAGCCAAAACCCATTAGGGCTGATCAAATTGACCCAAACCCATTTGGGATCAGCCCAAAACAAACCCAACCCATTTTAAATCTCTCATGAACCATCCCCCACATAGGATTCCACCTAACCTCATTTAATTCTCCCATCACATGCACTTAACCCCCCCATCACATGTTCCCAATATTTCAATTGAATAAATTTGATCATATGGCAGCAAGAGAGGACTTTGGAGCAAAAAATCCAAAGTCCTCAATCAATCTTGCATCCATCCCTCCAACAAGATGACAATCAGTTTGGAGCCAAAAAATTCAAAAATATTTTGAATTTTCGGCCATTATAAAAAGAGGGGGAGATGAGGCTTGAAATCTCTTCCTATGACCACTATTCAGCCCCTAAAAACTCCATAAAGCAAAAGAGAACCCATCCCCCATTTTGTTTAGCCACTTTGAGCTCAAATAATACAAGAAGTTACACTTCCAACGAGGCGACGATAAATATCAGAGAAGGAGGCATTCCGAAGAGAAGCAAAGACCAAAGATTACTCTAAAGCTTCCTCACACACATAGGATCTCCCTCGGATCTTCACCCCCGACGGAAATCATCCTCGGTGAGGTAACTTTCGTCAAACTGTAGCTGGCCTTAGATTTTGCATATTTTGCATTAAATTTCTCGCGATTCGTGGAATTTCCTTTACAAAATCTAGCACTTTTATTTTAAATCATCCCAAATAGGAAATATAATTTTTTTTCGGTGCGAATCATCCCGAAAACGGGTCCATTTAGACAAGTTTTGGCTTAGAAACTTTCATTTTTTTTCAAAAATACCCCTGAAAATACAATTCACGCCGCTCTCGATACCGTCCGATCCTGGGTTCGGGATCGGACGGCTCGATCAGGACGCCCATCCGCGTGATCGATCAGACCGCCGACGGTTCACGCGGCGTCGGGCGGCTCGATCGTGATCCGAAGCCGGGAAGATCGAGCCGATCACCGAAATGATCGGGCCGTCCGTCATGGTTCGCGTGACGGTTGGTCAGCGCGATCCTCCTGGATCGCGATCGATCTTGACCGTCCGATCGATCGGACGGTAGAAAGCTGGTCGCTGTCTTTCCGCCTAGCTGGCGTATATATTTATAATAAAATAATAATAATAATAATAATTTATATTATCTGAATTTTCAAAAATTTATAAAAAATAAAATACTTAACCAAAAATTACAAACAAGAGCTCGTTGGATTCGTCTATCCTAGAGAAATCCAGCAAACCCAAAATACTCAAAATTTACTAAGTATTATGAGCGTAATTTATGTTTTAGGGAAAACCATATTTTATTAATTAAGCCAAAAATAAATGTTAGATTAATTTGAGATTTTCAAATATTGAAACTAATGTTAAAATAAACCTACAATAAAAATTTCAACTTAAAACAACATCTGGATCAGGAGAAAATAAATTTTTTAAATTCAAATTATCAATTTTAATAAAATAAATTAAATAAAAATTCAGAAATTTACAAAAATCTTCAAGATGACCTAAATCACTTCAATTGATATCTAGGACTCTTAAAAAAATGATTTGATCTTTTGAATCTTAAGAAACCCAAATAAACACTTAAGATTAGAGTTTAAATAATTAAAAAGTTAATTAAAATATGATCTAAAAAAATAACTCAAATATTAGATCAAAATCGAGAATTGAAAAGCATTCATTAAATCATTAATAAAACTTTAAATCAAAAAATATCATCTTTAAAGGAGATTAAATTAAATATGATTAAATCTATTTAGGTTAATAAAACTCAATTGAATGATTAAATCTTAAATCAAACTCAAAATCCAACAAACTTAGAAAACTTTAATAATTTGATACTAATCGAATTAAACAAAATAAAATTAAAGCAAACTTAATTAAACTATGATTAAATCACATCCATTTGGAATGAGATAATTAAATAACCATTAAATATTTCAACCTAATAACTAAATTGAACATGTTAATGAAATCAAACAAACATAATAAATCAAATCAAGTAAAACCCTAATCATAAATAATCAAACTCAATTAGTCAAACATTTAATTAATGAAGATTTAATAAATTAATCCATCATCTTAATTAATCAAATTAATTTAAATAAGTTACATTAAAGCTAACTCCAAAATTAAGCTTAAATCAAACCCATAATTAACTTTAATAATCACACCCGTTAAATAAATTAATTAGGTTAATTAAATTAATCATATGAAACCTAAACTTAATTAAACATAATTAAGATGTAATTAAACACTAACTTAAATTAAACCTAAACCATTAAGTCATTAATTACATCATTTGTCTAAACAAATATGAAACTAAATTTAAAAAAAATTAAACAAACCTTTATAATTAAATACACTTATTAATTAAACAAATCACATAATCACATTAAACCTAAGCAAACCCATAAGACCAATAAAAGCTAATTAAATCAAATTGAATCAAATTAAGTTAAATCAAGAAAGATTCTCATCAATTTAATATAGAATCAAATCAAATCTCATTCAACTTACTTAAATAAAATAAATAAACTATCCAATATATGAAATCAAAATTCAAACCAAACTTTGATGAACATGACAAATGGATGTAATTAAAAATAAAATTTCAATTACAAAGAATCAAACCCAGTTAGAATCAAAAATAAAATCCTAATTAATCTAATCTGATCAAACTACAAATAAATGAACCACAATCGAATTAAATAAACATAAAGTTAAATCACATAACCATGATCAAAGAAAAGAATTAATTATTTAAATGGATATTGAATTATCAAGATTCAATTAAATCAAAACACCTAATCTAAAATTAACCAACCAAAAACACATGAATTTAAACAAACTTAAACTCCATTAGACATTAAGGATATTGAATTATCAAGATCCCAATCCAAAATCAATTAATCAAAATAAATAAATCAAATTCTAGATTCTAAATCAAATCAAATAAACCGAATCATATGAATTACACAAATTTAAATGGGCTAATCAAGATACTTAAGGACTTTAGTTAGATTCCTTAGGAATTAGGATGTAGAATATGGTGAGTCCTATCTACAGATGGAATTCATTCTACTCTTCATTCTTGAGAACCTAAATATCATTCCAACCAAATAAAACTGAAATAAAAATAAAAATCAAATAATTAAATCATTTAGATTGAAATCACCCAAAGGTAAAATTTAAATTCAAACTTTAAATTGGAACATAAACTAAAGAAGCCTAGTAAAGTCTTGCTACACAAGCCTTAAGCACACACATTAGAATACTAAGTCACTACTTCTAGTGCTAAGTTAGGGCACTGTATGTATGATGTTGTGTTTTATTTTGTGATATAATATTTTAGATTGGATGTTAGGGTGTATGTTTCGTAGACTGGATGTTAGGCCGTTATTAGCCTAATCATATTTTCTATAGGGGGTTGTGCTTAAAGGGGCCGTTATAATAACAAAATATAAATACTTTTACTATGCATGTTGCTTAGCCCCTAAGTGTAACCCATGTTAGGACAGGTGGGCTTGGTTACCCATGTGCGGGTGCTAAGTCCAAATTATTCATATAACTGCTTGGGTTGTATGGTGTGTTTAGCTAACATTTTTTGTAGTGTAGCTAGATTTACTTCTCTTATTTTGATGTAATTTTGCATTAGGAATTAGGATTAGTGTTATGGGAGATTAGGATGATGGTGAGAGGCTTAGTCCACAGGGTGCCAGATGCCTTTGGAACAAATCAAAAGAAAGAGAATGAAGAAATGAAGAAAAGAAGACCCCCCATAGCATATATTATTTTTTGTAATATGGGTTGTATAAGGGTAGAACTCGGCTACCCATCTTTTCTTTTCTTTTTTCGGGGTGTACGGTGGAACCCGACTGCACTGGCCTTTTATTCTTTTACGGTAGTCTATAAAATTATTTGATGTTGTGTTTAGATTACGCATTAGAACAACATGCTTTTCATAGTTTGTTTATAATTGATGCTTGAATGTGTGGCCTGGATGCGGTAGACTCTTAGGATAAAAATTAATTTTTCTACCCAATTAACAACTCATAACTAAAATTTTTAAACAACTCATAACCTCACATAAAAGCTTAAGAATTAAATCAAGATAATAAAATTTTAGTGACCCCTTAGCTGGATGGATGAATGTATAATATCATGCATGTCATATTCTTTCACTCTTGTTAAGAGGGAGCTTCCATCTTTTCCAGAGAATCAAGGCTTAACCTATGAGAGCCTTTGGTGGAAGACACCCCTTTTTTCTCTTGATTTAGCCTATAATCAAATTCTCATGCACTTAGGCATACAAAATTCCATAGCCTGTGTCAAAATAAAAAGTCCAAAAGAATCAAATAAATTTGATAAAATTTGAATTAGTCATGGATTCATACCACTCATGCTCTTGTCTCTTAGAGAGTGAGTCTAAGGACTTAGTTCCTTTCTAAATAAATAATGGCCTAGCCTTCTTGCAAATCATAAGAATTGCCTACATGGATTTAAAGCGTAGGAGGAGTTAGCTGGCTGTCACTCCAGGCGGTAATAAGTCCAGCAGTCGGGTGGTTTATTCTCTTGTGGCGGTAAACCATATACCCATTTTTTTCTTAGATTTAGGTTGTGCCTTCATTTTGTACCAAGGCTCCTTAGTTTAGGAATCTGAGGTAGCTGTTTCCTTTGGGCTACAAGTATAAATCCTCACCTCTTAGGCATTTCCACCATCTTATGTTGTGGAATTATAAGCCTAATCTAATAAAATATCAACTCAAATAATCAACTCTCTTCAATTTCAAAAATATAAAACCCAACTATAGGGTATATTGGAATGCTCACTAGGCTTCCTAGTATCATGAGCATTTCCTACTTTCTCCCTTTGGATTCCAAAAATAAGTCTTCTCCTTGATCTATCCCATTTGATTTTAAAATAGCCAATCTTTTGATAGTCTTAACCTTGAAATCTTTGGAGACCCTACTTATCTACTTTAATCGAGAGTATTCTTAAGGAATTCTCATTTCTTAGGATGTAATTAACTATGGGGGCTTGCCTCCATAGGGAACTTAACGAACCCGGCTTAAAATAAACCCTATTTTACTTTTCCATGTAAACTAGGGGAAAGATCTCTGGTATATTCGAAGACCCATCATGCCTTAGGAGTCCTTATTAGGTGCTTAGTCCATTATAGGGTGGTGATTTCTATCTTTCGATATAATACATCATTCCTAATGTATTTGATCACAATAAGTACCCCTAAGATCTGCATCCCCACATCCTCAAAATAAACACCATAGATTTTTTACTGACTCCTCAGGAGAGTTCCTCTCTCCAAGTAGACAATTATTATCTCCAAGCATCGATAGTGGACTTATATTTTATATAGGCCCGAGACTATCATTCTTTCTGTTGGCACTTAGCTTATTTCATCCTTAAGCAAAGCTAGCCAACATCCTTTAGGTTTTAGGACCTCACTCCCTGTAGGTCTTAAAATCCCTATTGGGTCTCCCAATAGGTATAAGTAAATTAATTAAAAAAAAAAATAATCAAATATAAAATTTTGAATCTCTTACCACTAGCTTTGTGAAGCAAGGTTCATCCCATGCTTAACAAAATTCCAATAAAATCTAAAGCAAAATAATAATAATTATAATTATAACAATAAAACACCTTTACAAAAATTTTAAAAGTCTTTTCAAAATAAAACTCATATGAACCCCATTTAACATAATCCAATTTGTTAAAGGGAGATTATCTCTTTAAAATCAAAATTAAACAAAGAAAAAAAATCATTTCTCAAAAAAAAAAAAAACTTTTAAATCTCTTTCAAAATAAAATTAATTGAACCCCACTTAGCATACTCAAATTTGTTAAGTGAAGGTTCATTTTTCAAAATCAAAATTAAATCAAATAAACCTTTTCTTCAAAAATAAACATCTATATATATATATATATATATATATATATATATATATATATATATATATATATATATATATATATTTAACAAAATTAACCAAATTCATTTAACATACTCAAATTTGTTAAATAATAGTTCTCTTTCAAAATCAAAATCAAACAACGCCAAAGAAAAAAAAATCCTAAATTTTGAACCTACCATCATTTGGAAAGTAAAGTTCCAAAATTTCTTAAGTCCTCAAAGATACGAACCTGTCATATCAACATTTGACAAGTGAGGTTCCAAAGAAATTCTCTTCAGAATCTCTCCAAATTGAGATCTAATTATTTGAACCCATTTATCATATTCAAATTTGATGAGTGTGGGTTCAAATTCTTTAGATTTATCAAGAATATCTGAATGAAATTTGACATAGAGCTTGAAAATCTTAAGATGACTTATGATAATGCAATATTCATTATTATCAATCACAAAGTTATGAATCATAAAAACTTTTATGATGAAATTCAACTTAAAACCAAGAAGTGGATTTTCACCCTAAAGGAGAAAGGCCATAAAGATTTCTTTAGGGGCCAAGAATGAAATTGACAAAAATTTTGAGTATGTCTTATTTATTCCAGATAAGTATGACTCAAATGACTTGAATCCTAATTCCCAAAAGAAGACAACTCTCAAAATATCAATCATAATCCATAAAATAGCAGTGCTGATGGATTTTAGGCTTTAATGATTCCAACTCGGGTAGAAATTCCCCCATTCTATGCTTTCATGGTGTCGCTATCAATAAAGAGTTAGAATCATCAAATTTCAAAGGTCTAATGGGACAAACTTTGAAAAAAAAGAAAAAAAGAAAAAAAAAGAGAGAGAGAGAGAGAGAGAGAGAGAGAGTAGGTAGACATCAATTCTACCTCTCTTTCAGAAGATATCACAGAAGTCAATTATCATAGTGGCAGGGTCCTACTACTTCGATCAACACCATAAGAAGAAGCAAACCAGTCGTTGGAAATAATCAAATTCTAAATCCTTCTTAAGATACACCTCGCAATCCAAAATAATGGCATCAAACTATTCTGAAGGTTAATCTCAATGTCTTAGACTATCTTGGAAGGTTGCCCACTAAGCTAAGTAATAAGTGCACACTCAGATTCTCTGAAGAGATAGAAAAGTATTTGATTCTTCCTTGCTCAGTTAGTGGCAACCTCCTCAAGTCATATTTAGCATAGAATATCCTATGGAAAAGAAAGACAAGCAATCTCCTCCAAAGAACACAATATAGACAAAGACTCAAAAAAAAGTAAAGCACCAATAATACATATTGATTTAAAATAAAAAATAAATAAATCATATGTACGAGATGTAAATTCAAAACAAAAAAAAGGAGAATGAGAAAAAGAGAAAAAGTAAAACACCAATAATACATATTGATTTAAAATCCAAAAAATAAATCATATGTACAAGGTGTCAATTCAAAAAAAAAAAGGAGAAAAGAAAAGAAAAGTAAAGCACCAATAATACATATTGATTTAGAATAAAAAATAATAATAATAAATCATATGTATAGGTGCAAATTAAAGAAAGGAGAAGCGAGAAGAAGAGAAAGAGAAAAGTAAGGCATTAATAATACACATTGATTTAGAATCCAAAGAATAAATCATGTGTATGAAGTGTAAATTCAAGAAAAAAGAAAGAGAGAAAATAATACATGAGCTAAATTTTGACAAATCTCTGGAGTTAGATTGCAAAAAAAAAAGGTTCTAAAAGGAGGATTCGTGTATGATATGACTAGAAACTTAGTAGGTATGCGAGCACATTGACTACAATTCTACTATCTCATGATATTATTATAGGATTGGAAGTTAAGAGTTGCTCCTAACCTCTAGCAAAAAAAAAAACACACACATTATGAGCTTTCAAATTTCCACTTCATTTTTCTTTCTTCAAGCTCGAAAGAGGATTCAATGCTTGTAGATAGATCTTCAAATGAGGTAATAAAATTATCTTTTGCCTAGTCTACCTACTTTACTCAAACAATTTTGAAGATTTTCAAGTAGAGAATGAACTCCCTCAAGTTAAAAAAAAAAAAAAAAAACCTCAAAACATGAAGGGAGTCCACCCACCCTCCCAACATTCGTATATGATAAGTTAGAAGGAAAATTCCAATGACTTGGTTTGGTTACTTTTGTAGTTTAAAGATTGCTTTACCTAAGACCATTATAAAGTGCCCAATACATCTCCAAAGATAGCAGTCTATAAACTCAAAATTGAACCTATTGCTATTCCTATTTTTAGAAACTTTTGACGCGAAGAAGAGGATCAAAGTTTGAAGTTAACCTTATTGAAGAAGAAAGATACTACCATGATTTCCCAACATTATTCCCAATCGAAAGGAAGAATATTCAAATCCACACATATGCCAATTTTGAGGATCTAAGATAGGCATGTCTTGAAGACAAATTCACATTACCTATATCAAATTTAATAGTGAACATAGCCTCTTTTCATGCAGTCTCCTCATTCAAAGATGGGTCAAATGATGTCGGAGGATGAGAGGTCATTCGCATTTATAATTTCCATCAGAATTTACTGCTATAAGGTCAAGCCTTTCAGCCTTAAAAATGTTGGCCTCACATACCAGCAGGCTATGACTCGAATCTTCAACGAACTCATTCATCACCAAGTCGAATGCTACATTGATGATCTTGTAGTCTAAAGCAAAGAAAAGGAAGACCATCTTTATGATCTGAGTAGTTGTCTTCGATTAATTATGATACTACAACCTAAAGATGAACCCCTAAAGTCGATGAGGATGGCTTTAGGGAAGTTTCTAGGGCTTGTAGCATCATGGATAACAAAATTGATCTAAAATAAGATTAGAGTGATATTAGAGATGCAACCTTCAAAAAAAAAAGAGAGAAAAAAAAAAGAAAAAAAAAGAGAATAAATAAATAAATAAATAAGGAGGGTCTCAACACAATTAAAATCATTTCAAGGAAGGTTGTCATGTCTAAGATACTTAATCTCTCATTTTTTTGGTAGGTGTCAATCATTCACTACTTTGACAAAGAAAGTAGATCAAGTTATGAAGGATGATAAGTTTCAATACTCATTCAAAAGCATAAGGTTATATTTCATGACACCTCCATTATTGGCCCCTCCATTTTAGGCCACTAGTTTAAGGCTATCTCCATTTAGGTACAACTCTTCTTGTTAAAATTTATCATCAATAATCAAATTACAAAACTCTATGCATCGATTGAAAAGATTGAAGGTCTTGCAAAAAAAAAAAGAAGAAGAAGAAGGAAGAGAGACCTCAATTAATGTTGAATATAGATGGTTTAAACTCTTTCAAAGTTAGTTTATCTCAAAATCTCCAAATAAAGATTTGTTTTTGATCATTAAAAGGCCTACTTTAGTGCTTCGAAGGATGAAAAGTAGTTTAAACCACTATGATAGAAGAGTGTTTGTATTTATATGTCAAAAACATTACTTCAAAATCCATTACACTCAAAATCAAAATTTAAATTTGGAGAATAATTCAAGTAATTAGAATGAGAATTTTCTTTCATACAAATACAAATTAGAGCATAATATTTGAGAAGCCTTCATGAATTTCCTTCACTAAGGATGATCAATTACTTTGACCGGGTCCCAAGGATTTTGGAGAAAGAACACTACTCCTAATTGTTCTTGTTTCATTTTCACACACCTAAAGAAATTTCAAAAAAAAAAAAAAATCAAAGTCAATTTCTTAATGAAGTTATGTTTTCAAATTTATATTCATTAAATCCAAATTCAAAAAAAAAAAAAAAAAAAAAATCAATCTACTATCACCCTTCAAATTCCTCATCAATCTAAACATTCCTTAAAACACACATATCTTTCTCTCGGGATATTTTCATGTGAGAGCAAGCCCTGTGGCACTCACTCATTAGCTGCTCTAGGTCGGGTTCGATTTGTTGTCCAAAGCAACCGATCACCCTAGTGGTCATTTGTTGGAGGATGTGAGTCCCCGCGCTTTATTCCTAATTTGACCATTGCAAACCGACGAGTGCCTTATCAGTTTGGTAGTCTTCACTAACTACCTTGTGTTGGCTTTGTTTAAGAAGATGTAAGTCCCAACGCTTTCTTCTTGAACCAGCCACCATACTCTGACTAGGTCGAGTTTCCCCGAGGTTTAGGTGTAAGAGTCCCCAGTGGCATCCTATTCCTTCATATCAAACACAAAACACACATATCTTTGTCTCAGGCTATTTTGATGTGAGAGCAAGCCCCCTGTGGCACTCACTCATTAGCTGCTTTAGGTCGGGTTCGGTGTGGTCATTTGTTGGAGGATGTGAGTCCTCACGCTTTCTTCCTAATTTGACCATTACAAATCGACGAGCGCCTTATCAGTTTGGTAGTCTTCACTGCCCTGTCAGTGAACTAACTTGTGTTGGCATTATTTAAGAAGATGTGAGTCCCAACGCTTTCTTCTTGAACTAGCCACCATACTCTGACTAGGTCGAGTTTCTCCAAGGTTTAGGTGTAAGAGTCCCCAGTGGCATCCTATTCCTTCATATCAAACACAAAACACATGTGGGAGCAAGCCCCATGTGACACTCACTCATTAGCTGCTCTAGGTCGGGTTCGATTTGTTGTCCAAAGAAACCGATCACCCCAGTGGTCATTTGTTGGAGGATGTGAGCCCCCGCGCTTTCTTCCTAATTTGACCATTGCAAACTGACAAGCGCCTTTTTTAGTTTGGTAGGCTTCACTACCCTGCTAGTGAACTACCTTGTGTTGGCTTTGTTTAAGAAGATGTGAGTCCCAGCACTTTCTTCTTGAACTAGCCACCATAATCTAACTAGGTCGAGTTTCCCTGAGGTTTAGGTGTAAGAGTCCATAGTGGCATCCTATTCCTTCATATCAAACACAAACATACATATCTTTCTTTCGGGCTACTTTGATGTGAGAGAAAGCCCCCTGTGACACTCACTCATTAGCTGCTCTAGGTCGGGTTTGATTTATTGCCCAAAGCAACCGATCACCCCAGTGGCCATTTATTGTTGGAGGATGTGAGTCCCGTGCTTTCTTCTAATTTGACCATTGCAAACCAACCTTGTTAGTTTTGTAGTCTTATTTGCCCGTACCTCATGGTTGATCCTATTTGAGAAGATGTGAGTCCCTGTGTTTTCTTCTTGAACTAATCATCATGACCTAACTAGGTCGAATATATTTGAGGTTTAGGGTAAGTACCCTAGAGGCTCCTTTCCTCTTGACATTGAGTCGATATAAGCCCCCAGTGGCATTCACTCGGTAGTCTGATGGATGATCGAGTCGAAACAGACTATCCCAACGATCGGTTTAGGGAGATGTAAGCTACATGCTTTCTTTCTAGACGATTGTTGCAAACTGCACCATATGTTGGTTGATGTTCTATGTTGGCGACTCACCCGGTGGGTACACCACTCTTGAAGATGTAAGTCTCACGCTTTCTCCATGAGTTGGCCACCGAATACCTATGTGATATATGACTAGCCATGTCATTTTCTCCAAGGTGTTGGATCGAAGCCCCTTTGCGGCCCCTTCCCCTGCGGGCATTCTAATTGGATCACGTCCTTTGAGACCCCATTTAGACACTGCTCGTGTTACTTTTGGATTAGACAGTCCCCCTTTCCTGGTAGCCACCCCTGTGGTTGGAGAATTTGTTCGGATCATGATTCTCCCTTGGTTTAGATCGACGGTCGGCGATATAATCTCCTTCTCTTTGATCCCACCACAAATTAAACAAACAAACAAAATATGTGTTTGTGGATTTGGAATTCAAGCCCCCAGTGGCCCCTTTCCCAAGCAGGTGTTGACCTAACTTTTGGAGTGAGCTCTTAACCTCCTCTTCTTAGACTTAAGACTCTTCTAAACACTAAGATTTCCTTAGTCATAAGACACATCTAGTAATTAGGTGAACACCTAACCTAAGCCTAGAGACTTAGGAGTGTTAATCATAACATTAGGCTATGCCTTAGGGTTTAAGGAAGTTACATATCCTATAGCATAAACCAAATCTAGATACACTTTCTCAAATGCAAACTCAAACTCAACTTCAAACCATGATCCAAACTTAAATCCAAACCCTTAAGCCAATTTCTTGGTCTTAAGCAAAACTCTCATCCAAATCAAACCTAACTCAATTGATTTTCTCAAAATCAATCAATCCTTTAATCATCATTCCAAGTTCTACCTAAAATCACAATCAAAACCATCAAGTAAATCATTCAAAATCAAATGAAAATTAAAATTAATTCATTAATGCTAACAAATCATGAGATAATTTAACTCAACTTGTAATACCTAAAAATTAAAGTTGAAGTTTGCTCAAAAGATTACTCACAACTTTAATCAAATTTAAGCCTAAATTAAATCAAATCATGTTTGAATATTAATTCACTAATATATATATATATATATATATATATATATATATATATATATATATAATATATTATATATATATAATATATATATATATATATATATATAACTATAAAAATAAGAGATAATTTAAACTATAAATAAAATAAATTCAAATCAAAATAATTAATTTATTAAAATATGAATCTATATAATCAATAATTATTAATTAATTAAAATTATCTTATGCATATAACTTATAAAATTTCATTCAATTATTTACTAAAGTCATTAAAATTATAAAAAAAAATAATAATAAATAAAATCAACTTTCTCCAAGTTAAAAAAAATGAATAAAAAAAAATGAATGAAATTTTTTTTATTAAAATACCTACTCAACATGATCATGATAACACAAAATAAAGAAATGCAAAAGAAATGAATGTATTTTTTTTATTAAAATACCTACTCCACGTGATAACACAAAATAAAGAAATGCAAAAGAAAAATAAATAAAGGGAAAACGTGAGAGTGGTTAAGTAGATAAAACAAATCTCTCTCTCTCTCTCTCTCTCGGCTAGCAGAAACTCTCCACCGTTTTTTTCATTCCTATGAACCGGACGGGAACACAACGCTGCATGCAAACCATGTCAATCTCCCTCTTCCTCCAGAAGTGAGAGTTTCTTTTCCCTCTCGAACTCCAAGAAATACCAGCCCTGCACATAAATGACGGACTTATACTCCAAACCGGCGATCACTTCACTTGCCGATCTCCCTCGGATCTTCACCGCTGCTGAAAATCATCCCCGGTGAGGTAACTTTCGTCAAACCGTAGCCGGCCTTAGGATTTTACATATTTTGTATTAAATTTTCCGCGATTCTTAGAATTTCTTTTAGAAAATCCAGTACTTTTATTTTAAATCATCCCAAATAGGAAATAGAATTTTTCAATGTGGCAGCACGGATTTATAAAGTTTTAAACTTTTTTTATTTTTTTAAAAATCCACCTCACGACACCGTAGCCACCGCGTCGATCCGCGGTTGAGAATCGGACGGCTGGATGTCGCGGTCGCGATCCGTGATGTGATTTGGACCGTCCGTCGTGGTTGTCGGGCGGCTCCGATCTTCGAGCCGGGCGGCGATCCGAAGCTTCTTATCGCCGAAATGATGACCGTCAATGAGTTCGCGATCGGACGGCGATCAGGATCGCGATCGACCGGATCGCGATTTGATCTACTCGATCTATGATCGAGCGGTCCGAAGAAAGCGGGTATTTGTCTTTCCGCCCAAACCGCGTATATATATATATATATATATATATATATATATATATATAAAATATAAAATAATAATAATAATAAAAACAAATATATAATCTAAACACAAAAATAAAATAAACAAATTACAAATAAGGGCTCTTTGGATTCGTCTATCCGAGAGGAATCCAACAAATCCAAAATACTCAAAGTTTACTGAGTATTATGAGCGTAATCTAGGTTTTAAAAGAAAACTATATTTCATTATTTAAGCCAAAAATATAAGTTAGATTAATTTGAGATTTTCAGATATTGAAACTAATGTCAAAATACACTTACAATAAAAATGTCAAGTTAAAACAACGTTTGGATCGGAGAAATTAAAATTTTAAATTCAGATTATCAAATTTAATAAAATAAATTAAATAAAAATCTAGAAATTTACAAAAATCTTCTAGATGACCTAAATCACTTCAATTGATATCTAGGTCTCTTAAAAAAAGATTTGATCTTCTAAATCTTAAGAAACCCAAATAAACACTTAAGATTAGAGTTTAAACAATTAAAAAGTTAATTAAGATATAATCTAAAAATAACTCAAATATTAAATCAAAAATTGAAATTGAAAAGCATTCATTAAATCATTAATAAAACTTTAAATCAGAAAAAAAATATCATCTTTAAAGGAGATTAAATTAAATATGATTAAATCTATTTAAGTTAATAAAATTCAATTGAATGATTAAATCTTAAATCTCAAAATCCAACAAACTTAGAAAACTTTAATAATTTGATACTAATCGAATTAAACTAAATAAAATTAAAGCAAACTTAATTAACCTATGATTAAATGACATCCATTTGGAATGAGATAATTAAATAACCATTAAATATTTCAACCTAATAACTAAATTGAACATGTTAATGAAATCAAACAAACATAATAAATCAAATCACATAAAACCCTAATCATAAATAATCAAACTCAATTAGTCAAACATTTAATTAATGAAAATTTAATAAATTAATCCATCATCTTAATTAATCAAATTAATTTAAATAAGTTACTCTAAGATTAAGCTTAAATCAAACCCATAATTAAATTTAATAATCACACCCCGCGAATAAAACTAATTAAGTTAAATCATATTAAACCTAAACTTGATCAAACATAATTAAGATGCAATAAAACATTAATCAAAACATAAATTAAACCTAAATTATTAAGTCATTGATCTTTAATTAAACAAACATTTAATTAATCTAATTACCCTTAATCAAACTTAATTAGTCGAACATTTAATTAATGAAAATTTAATGAATTAACCCATCATCTTAATTAATCAAATTAATTTAAATAAGTCACATTAAAGCTAACTCTAAGATTAAGCTTAAATCAAGCCCATAATTAAATTTAATAATCACACCCATTAAATAAATTAATTAAGTTAATTAAATTAATCATATGAAACCTAAACTTAATAAAACATAATTAAGATGCAATTAAACACTAATCAAAACTTAAATTAAACCTAAATCATTAAGTCATTAATCTCAATCAAGCAAACCTTTAATTCTAATATTTCAATTGACCCTTAATCAAACTTAATTAATCAAACATCTAATTAATGCAAACTTAATAAATTAATCCATTATCTTAATAAACCAAATTTAACTTTATAAATTAGATTAAAGTTAATTCAAATTAAATACTTAATTAATCTACTAATTTTAATCATACTTACTAAATAAATTAATTAAATAAATTGCATTAATCATATTAAACTTAAATCAAACATAAAAATGCAATTAAATGATAATCAAACCCTAATTTAAACTTCAATCATTAATTCATCAATTACATCATTAACTCAAATAAACAAATCAAATTAAGAGTTAAACAAATCTTTATTTAATTTAATCATACCTCTTAAACAAACTAATTAAGTTAATCAAATTAATTATATTAAACTTAATTAATCAAAATGAAATTAAATATTAATCAAAACATAAATTAAACCTAAACCATTAAGTCATTAATTACATCATTTGTCAAAACAAATATGAAACTAAATTAAAAAAATTAAACAAACCTTTATAATTAATATAAATACACTTATTAATTAAATAAATCACATAATCACAATGAACCTAAGCAAACCCATAAGACCAATAAAGCTAATTAAATCAAATTGAATCAAATTAAGTTAAATCAAGAAAGATTCTCATCAATTTAATATATAATCAAATCAAATCTCATTCAACCTACTTAAATAACATAAACTAATTAACTATCCAATACATGAAATCAAAATGTAAACCAAACTTTGATGAACATGATAAATGGATGTGATTAAAAATAAAATCCCAATTACAAAGAACCAAACCCAATTAGAATCAAAAATAAAATCTTAATTAATTTAATCCGATCAAACTACAAATAAATGAACCACAATCGAATTAAATAAATATAAAGTTAAATCACATAACCATGATCAAAGAAAAGAATTAAATATTTAAAAGGATATTGAATTATCAAGATTCAATTAAATCAAAACACCTAATTTAAAATTAATCAACCAAAACACATGAACTTAAACAAACTTAAACTCCATTAGACATTAAGGATATTGAATTATCAAGATGCAATTAAACTAAAACATCTAATCCAAAATCAATTAATCAAATACTTAAATAAACTCAAATTCTAAATTCAAATGAATTACACAAATTCAAATGGGTTAACCAAGATACTTATGGACTTTAGTTAGATTCCTTAGGAATTAGGATGTAGAATAGGGTGAGTCCTGTCTACAGATGGAATTCATCCTACTCTTCATTCTTGAGAACTTAAATATCATTTCAACCAAATAAAACTGAAATAAAAATAAAAATCAAATCATTAAATCATTTAGATTGAAATCACCCAAAGGTAAAATTTAAATTCAAACTTCATATTGGAATATAAACTAAAGAAGCCTAGTAAAGTCTTACTACACAAGCCTTAAGCACACACATTAGAATACTAAGTCACTACTTCTAGTGCTAAGTTAGGGTGTTGTATGTTTGATGTTGTGTTTTTGTTTTGTAATGTAATGTTTTATCCTGGATGTTAGGGTATATATTTCGTAGACTGGATGTTAGGCCGTTATTAGCCTAATCATATTTTCTGCAGGGGGTTATGCTTAAAGGGACCGCTATAATAAAGAAATATAATTATTTTTACTGTGCAGGTTGCTTAGCCTAAGTGTAACCCATGTTAGGACAGGTGGGCTTGGTTACCCATGTGTGGGTGATAAGTCTAAATTATTCATATAACTGCTTGGGTTGTATGGTGTGTTTAGTTAAAATTTATTTTGCAGGTGTAGCTAGATTTACTTCTATTTTTTATGTAATTTTGCATTAGGAATTAGGATTAGTGTTATGGGAGATTAGGATGAGCAGTGGCCAGAAGGCTTAGTCCCTAGGATGCCCTGTGATGCCTTTGGAATAAATCAAATCAAAAGAAAGAGAATGAAGAAATGAAGAAAAGAAGACCCCCCATAGTATATATATTATTTTTGTAATCCGGGTTGTATAAGGTAGAGTTCGCTACCCATCTTTTCTTTTCTCTTTTGTGGAAACTCTGCACTACCTTTTATTCTTTTACGGTAGTTTATAAAATTGTTTGATGTTGTGTTTAGATTGTGCATTATAACATCATGCTTTTCATAGTTTGTTTATGATTGATGCTTGAATGTGTGGCTTGGATGCACTAGGCTCTTAGGATAAAAATTAATTTTTATATCCCAATTAACAACTCATAACTAAAATTTTAAAATAACTCATAACCTCACATCAAAACCTAAGAATTAAATCAAGATAATAAAATTTTTAGTAACCCCTTAGCTAGATGGATAAATGTATAATATCATGCATGTCATATTCTTTCACTCTTGTTAAGAGGGAGTTTCCATCTTTGCCAGAGAATCAAGGCTTAACCTATGAGATCCTTTGGTGGAAAACACCCATTTCTCTCTTGATTTGGCCTATAATCAAATTCTCATGCACTTAGGCATACAAAATCCCATAGCCCGTGTCAAAATAAAAAGTCCAAAAGAATCAAATAAATTTGATAAAATTTGCATTAGATTAAGTCATGGATTCATACCACTCATGCTCTAGTCTCTTGAGTGAGTCTAAGGACATAGTTTCTTTCTAAATAAACAACTAGCCATCTTGCAAATCATAAGACTTGCCTACATGGATTTAAAGCGTGGGAGTTAGGCACTCTAGGGTAATAAGTCCGTGTGGTGGTTTATTCTCTCTTGTGGAGGTAAACCATATACCCATTTTTGCCTTAGATTTAGGTTGTGCCTTCGTTTTGTATCAAGGCTCCTTAGTTTAGAAATCTGAGGTAGCTATTTCCTTTGGGCTACAAGCATAAATCCTCACCTCTTAGGCATTTTCATAATCTTATGTTGTGAAATTATAAGCCATAACAATCTAAAAAAATGTCAACTCAAATAATCAACTCTCTTCAATTTCAAAAATATAAAACCCAATAGGTGGGTGGAATGCTCACTAGGCTTAGTATCATGAGCATTTCCTACTTTCTCCCTTTGGATTCCAAAAAAAAGTCTTCTCCTTGATCTATCCCGTTTGATTTTCTAAAATAGCCAATCCTTTGATAGTCTTAACCTTGAAATCTTTGGAGATCCTAATTATCTACTTTAATCGAGAATATTCTTAAGAAATTCTCATTCCTTAGGATGTAATTAACTATGGAGGCTTGCCTCTATAGGAAACTTAATGAGCCCAGCTTAAAATAAACACTACTTTACTTTTCCATATAAAGTAGGGGAAAGATCTCTGGTATATTCGAAGACCCATCACTTGTAGAGTCCTTATGTGGTGATTAGGTCCATTATGTGGTGATTTCTATCTTTGAGATAGTACATCATTCCTTAATTGCGATCACTTCAATAAGTACCCCTAAGATCTCATGGTGTCCCACACCCCAAAAAATAAACACCATCTATTTTTAGGGCGTGTCGAAAACTATAGGAATTGCGTACGAGTTGAGATAAATCCCCAGGTCGGTACTCACTCTGTAGTTGCCCTTATGTCGGGTTCAACTTGTTGTGCCACCAACGAGTTACCCTGGTGGTCATCTTTGCTTGGAAAGATATAAGTCTATTACGCATGCTTTCCAGCACGATCGCTGCAAACCGACAGGCCACCCTAGATCGGGTCGATTTGTTGCGTAAGCAACCGATCACCCTAGTGGATTCTTGTTTAGGAAGATGTGAGTCCCCATGCTTTCTTTCTAACTTGACCATTGCAAATCGAAAGGCACCCCTTAGGTTGGTTAGTTCTACCTAACGACTGGTAGACTATCCCTTTGAATTTGTAAACCTAATATAGGTCTAGGCTGATATTAGCTCATTCTTAGTAGATTCATCGTAAATCGACAGGGTCCATCTAAAATTAAAGTAATTCTGACTATTCTTGAGTCAATATGAGTCCACAGTGGCATTCGTTCAAATAGTCACCCTAGGTCAGGATTGATCTGTTGTGCCATCAACAAATCACCCCAACGGTTGATCCCTACTTTGGAAGATGTAAGTCTACTACACTTTCTTCTGCGATCGTTTACCTGAAACCCTTACCGATAGTCCTACCTTGTTGGTGGTAAACTACCCCTTTGGACTTGTAAATCTGAGATAGGTCAAGGCTGACATAGCTCCTTCTCAGTGGGTCCATCGCACTCTGATGGGGTCCATAATATAACACATAAAATTAAATTAAATCAAATCAAATTAATCATTAGGACTACTCTTGAGTTGAGGTAAGACCCCCAGCGGCGCTCACTCAGTAGTCGCCTTAGGTAGGGTTCAATGTGTTGCTCATCCAATAGATCACCCCAACGACTTTTCCTTGCTTTGGAAGATGTAAGTATACTACGCTTTCTTCCTTGCATAGTCATTGCACACCAAAAGATAACCCCTTAGGTTGGATAGTCCTACCTTATGGTAGGTAGACTACCCCTTTAGACTTATAAATCTAAGACAGGCCAAGGCCCCTATGGCTCCTTCTTAATATAGTCCATCACACACCAACAGGGTCCATAATAAAATAAATTCGAAACCAACCTCCCCAGTGGAGCCAGATTAAACATCTCAAACAAACTAAATTTCTCCCCAGCGAGGTGCAAATCAAATTAACCTCTCTAGCAGAGTTTATATCTAAATCAAATAAATTTAATCGAGTGTACATCCCCAGCAGATATGCCCTCAATCTAGAACCCTTCTCCTTAGTGGAGCCAGAATAAATTAAACCAACCTCCCTAGTGGAGTCTGATCAAACAAATCAAATAAATCAAATAAATCCAATTAAATTCTTATCCCTAGTGGATACACACCCAAATAAATCATATTCATAATCAAACTCATATCCATATCCCCAGAGGATAACTTGAACCTGTTTCCCTAGAAGAAGGCTCATATACTCAATCCCTAGTGGATTCCTTCTTGCTCTCTTATGCCCTTGGCATAAAAGAGCATTCTAAGATCATGATTATCTACCTTTTGGGTAGTATATATCACTTTGTTTGTTCAATCTTGGATGTTGTTGATAGTTTGATTAGCGCTTGCACGTGTGTGGTGTGCCTTGTCGGTTACACCACACCTATTGGGGTCCTTTGTTGACCTCACTTTTGGAGTGAGCTCTTAACCTCTCTTCTTAGACTTAGGACTCTTTACTAAGATTTCCTTAGTCATAAGACACATCTAGTGATTAGGTGAACACCTCCTAAGCTAGAGACTTAGAAGTGTTAATCATAAGATTAAGCTATGCCTTAGGGTTTAAGGAAATTACCTATCCCATAGCTTAAACCTAATCTAGATACACTTTCTCAAATTAAATTCAGACTTAATTCTCAAATCAAATTTCAAATTCAAATTCAAATTTCAAATCTAATTTCAAATTTTGACTCAAATGATTGAAACCTAAAATCAAATCTAAACCCTAAAACCCCTTCCTAAGCCATATGAACCATATTCATAAGCTTAGCCAAAATTTTCCTTAAATCAAATCAAACTCAATTGATCTCTTTATAAATCAATTATTCCTTCATTTATATTCACAAATATAAATGAAATCCAAATTCAAATGACCAAAAATATATCGAAAATCAAATCCAAACTCAATCTAAACCCTTTAAGCCAATTCTTTGGACTTAGCCAAATTCTATCCATATCAAATCAAAACCAATGAATTATCTTTGAATCAATCATTCATTTAATTATCCACCCAAATATAAATGAAATCTACAACCATCAAATCAAATCAAAACCAACCCAAGTCAAACCCAACTTAGCCCTTTCAACTTGAAAATTTCAAATGAGCCAAAATCTCTTAGACTCCAAATTGTTTGCCGTTGAACTTATATTTCAATCTAGGGCTCATATATAAGTTCAACTAAATTCGAATCAAACCAAAACCAAACTAATTGACTCACTTAGGTACACTTGACCTAAAGTGACCTAAAAGACCCATTTGAGCCAACTTCTAATCCAACCCAAATTGGATTAAACCAAGCTCACCAAAATCTTACACCATGATTGCTGATCATCCTAGGATGATCAATTGCAATCATTTGGGCCAAACCAAGTCTAATTGGCCATTTGATCCAAATTGTGGCCTAAAGAACCAAATCGGTCAAATCATGATCTAGCCAAATTGATTGCAACAAATGGCTCAAGTTTATTCCAAATTGATTGAACTTAACAAAGCTATAATTAAATTTGATCAATCAAGCTAATTGGGTCAACTTGACTCAAAGCTCAAATTGGCCTAAAGAGTCAATTTGGCCTAAATCAAATTAAATCCAAATTAATTCAAACTTCATTTCAATTATGAACAATAACCCAGTTAATTTGGCCAATTTGGTCAAATGGGTCAATTTGGCCCAAAATGACCCATATGACCTAAATTGGGCCAAATCCTTGAAACCAAGCCCATTGGGGGAAATCGACCCAAAATCATTTGGGATCAGCCCAAAAAACCCAATCCATTTTAAATCCCTCATGAATCATCCCCACATAGATTCCTAACCTCATTTAATTCCCCATCACATGCACTTAACCCCCCATCACATGTCCCCAATATTTCAATTAAATCATCATCATATGATAGAGAGGACTTTGGAGAAAAAATCTAAAGTCCTCAATCAATCTTGCATCCATCCCAACCACCCCAACAAGATGGCAATCAATTTGGAGATGAAAAATTCAAAAATAGTTTGAATTTTCGGCCATTATAAAAAGAGGGGGAGATGGGGCTTGAAATCTCTTCCTACCACCACTATTCAGCCCCTAAAAAGTCCCTAAAGCAAAAGGGAACCCATCCCCCACTTCGTTTAGCCACTTTGAGCTCAAATAATACAAGAATTTGTACTTCCAGCGAGGCGAGTAAATATCGGAGAAGGAGGCGTTCCGAAGAGAAGCAAAGGCCAAAGATTACTCTAAAGCTTTCTCACACACATAGGATCTCCCTCGGATCTTCACCGCTACTGGAAATCATCCCGAGGTAACTTTCATCAAACCGTAGCCGGCCTTAGGATTTTGTATATTTTGTATTAAATTTCCCGCGATTCTTGGAATTTTCTTTAGAAAATTCAGCACTTTTATTTTAAATCATCCCAAATAGGAAATAGATTTTTTTTTCAGTGTGAATCGGCGCAAAAACAGGTCCATTTGGACAAGTTTTGGCTTAGAAACTTTTATTTTTTTTCAAAAATACCCCTGAAAACAACCACCGTCTGATCCCACAGTTTGCGGGATCGGACGGCTCAGATGCGGATCGCGTTCGTCGGCGTGATGCATCTGATCATCCGTCGTGCGGTTCGCGGCTCGACGGTTCGATCATGTGATCCGAGCTTCAGAGCGAGCGAACCGAGCTTCGTATCGTCGGAAATGATCTGGACCGTCCGATCGCGTGGTTCGCACGATCGGACGGTTCAGATCGCGCGCCGATCGTCGCGATCCTGGCCTCTGGATCGTGCGATTTGATCTTGACCATCCGATCTGTGATCGGACGGTCGAGGAAAGCGCTGTATTTTTCCGCCAAACGTATATATATATATATATATATATATATATATATATATAATAATAATAATAATAATAATAATAATAATAATAATAATAATAATTTAAATCATCTGAAATTTTAAATATTCATAAAAAATAAAATACTTAACCAAAAATTGCAAATAAAGGCTAGTTGGATTTGCCTATCTAAGAGGAATTCAACAAACCGAAAATATTCAAAATTTACTGAGTATTATGAGCATAATTTAGGTTTTAGGAAAACCATATTTCATTAATTAAGCCAAAAATATATGTTAGATTAATTTGAGATTTTCAGATATTGAAACTAATCTTAAAATACACCTACAATAAAAATTTCAAGTTAAAACAACGTATGGATCGAGAGAAATTAAATTTTTTTAATTCAAATTATCAATTTTAATAAAATAAATTAAATAAAAATTTAGAAATTTACAAAAATCTTCAAGATGACCTAAATCACTTCAATTGATATCTAGGACTCTTAAAAAAAAATTTGATCTTGAATCTTAAGAAACCCAAATAAACACTTAAGATTAGAGTTTAAATTAATTAAAAGTTAATTAAAATATAATCTAAAAAATAACTCAAATATTAAATCAAAATCCAATTGAAAAGCATTCAATCGTTAATAAAACTTCAAATCAGAAAAATATCATCTTTAAAGGAGATTAAATTAAATATGATTAAATCTATTTAAGTTAATAAAACTCAATTGAATGATTAAATCTTAAATCAAACTCAAAATTCAACAAACTTAGAAAACTTTAATAATTTGATACTAATCGAATTAAACTAAATAAAATTAAAGCAAACTTAATTAACCTATGAATAAATCACATCCATTTGGAATGAGATAATTAAATAACCATTAAATATTTCAACCTAATAATTAAATTGAACATGTTAATGAAATCAAACAAATATAATAAATCAAATCAAGTAAAACCCTAATCATAAATAATCAAACTCAATTAGTCAAACATTTAATTAATAAAGATTTAATAAATTAATCCATCATCTTAATTAATCAAATTAATTTAAATAAGTTACATTAAAGCTAACTCCAAAATTAAGCTTAAATCAAACCCATAATTAAATTTAATAATCACACCCCTTAAATAAATTAATTAGGTTAATTAAATTAAATTATGAAACCTAAACTTAATTAAACATAATTAAGATGTAATTAAACACTAATTAAAAAATTAAATAAAACATTAGTCATTAATTATTCATTTTACTAAAACAAATATGAAACTAAATTAAAAAAATTAAACAAACCTTTATAATTAACGTAAATACACTTATTAATTAAACAAATCACTTAATCACATTGAACCTAAGCAAACCCATAAGACCAATAAAGCTAATTAAATCAAATTGAATCAAATTAAATTAAATCAAGAAAGATTCTCATCAATTTAATATAGAATCAAATCAAATCTCATTCAACTTACTTAAATAAAATAAACTAATTAACTATCCAATATATGAAATCAAAATGCAAACCAAACTTTGATGAACATGACAAATGGATGTGATTAAAAATAAAATCTCGATTACAAAGAATCAAACCCAATTAGAATCAAAAATAAAATCCTAATTAATCTAATCCGATCAAACTACAAATAAATGAACCACAATCGAATAAAATAAACATAAAGTTAAATCACATAACCATGATCAAAGAAAAGAATTAACTATTTAAAAGGATATTAAATTATCAAGATTCAACTAAATCAAAACACCTAATCTAAAATTAATCAACCAAAAATACATGAATTTAAACAAACTTAAACTCCATTTGACATTAAGGATATTGAATTATCAAGATGCAATTAAACTAAAACTTCTAATCCAAAATCAATTAATCAAATACTTAAATAAACTCAAATTCTAAATTCTAAATCAAATCAAATAAATCGAATCAGATGAATTACACAAATTCAAATGGGCTAATCAAGATACTTAAGGACTTTAGTTAGATTCCTTAGGAATTAGGATGTAGAATAGGGTGAGTCCTGTCTACAGATGGAATTCATTCTACTCTTCATTCTTAAGAACCTAAATATCATTTCAACCAAATAAAATTGAAATAAAAATGAAAATAAAATAATTAAATCATTTAGATTGAAATCACCCAAAGGTAAAATTTAAATTCAAACTTTAAATTGGAACATAAACTAAAGAAGCTAGTAAAGTCTTCTACACAAGCCTTAAGCACACACATTAGAATACTAAGTCACTACTTCTAGTGCTAAGTTAGAGTTGTATATATGATGTTGTGTTTTATGTAATGTTTTATGGATGTTAGGGTGTATATTTAGTATTTGGATGTTAGGCCGTTATTAGCCTAATCATATTTTCTACAGGGGGTTGTGCTTAAAGGGGCCGCTATAATAAAAAATATAAATGCTTTTACTGTGCATGTTGCTTAGCCCCTAAGTGTAACCCATCTTAGGACAGGTGGGCTTGGTTACCCATGTGCAGGTGCTAAGTCCAAATTATTCATATAACTGTTTGGGTTGTATGGTATGTTTAGCTAACATTTGTTTTGCAGGTGTAGCTAGATTTACTTCTCCTATTTTTGATGTAATTTTGCATTAGAAATTAGGATTAGTGTTATGGGGATTAGGATGTAAGGCTTAGTCCTTGGGGTGCCACTGTGATGCCTTTGGAACAACTCAAATCAAAAGAAAGAAGATGAAGAAATGAAGAAAAGAAGACCCCATAGCATATGTATTATTTTTGTCGGGTTGTATAAGGGTAGAACTTGGCTGCCCATCTTTTCTTTTCTCTTTTGAG
>CM038229.1:70459285-70542891 GCA_021442155.1 Cymbidium sinense
AACTATGGAGGCTTGCCTCTACAGAACTTTCTTCAATTTAAATAAACCTTGCTTTACTTTTTTTAAAAAGGGAAAAATCTTTGTTATATCCGATGACCCATCATGCCTTAGGAGTCTTCTTTAGGGTATTTGGTCCATTATAAGATAGTGACTTCTATCTCTCGAGATAATATACTATTCCTTAATATCGTACCTGATTATTCTAATGAGTACATCTGCAGATCTACGTGGTGTCCTCTCATACAAACATACACAAGACAAAAATAAACACCACAATTGGCAAATGAGTATATCACTGGTACATTAAATGTGTATGATAGTCATGAAATGATTAATGCATTCATAAGGATTTGATGTCTCATCATAGGAGCTAATGTTTGGAATACTAAAATCTATCAGAATATGGTGCTGAAGAATTGCATCTGTTAGGCGTGAGGACTTTTGATAGTGTTATGAGAAAAAAGATGATTTATATCCCTCAAAGAAAACTCTTCTTGCATCAAACATTATAATTTTTTATGTATAATGTTTTGAATGAACTAAGAGCCGGGTGAGATGCTGGGCCCTTGATTGTTCATTTTGGCCATTGACTGAATAAGTCTGACTTCCCATCATAATAGTTGACAAGCAATTTCACTGTGAATTCCTCCTGTATTCCTGCACATTTTACTCTCTCTCTCTCTCCCCTCTCTCTCCTTGCACTAAACACGTGTTTACAGACCTCGCCCTTAAAAAAAAAATAAATAAATAAAATAAAATAAAAAATAAAAAATCTATGTCCGGCTCTATATAATGGACTCCAAAAACCAAGGCTTGATAGAATCAGAAAAACTGAGAAACAATGAGCTCCAATTCCAGTTACTTTAGCCTCCAAGCTTCCCATTTGATCGCCCTCCTCTTCCTCCTCTCCATTTGTCTAACCTTCTTCATTGTTGAAGCAAAGGTTCACCATCTCAAATGGGAGATCAACTATGAGTTCAAATCTCCTGATTGCTTCAGAAAACTCGCAATTACCATCAATGGCCTCACGCCCGGTCCGACCATCACCGCAACGCAGGGCGATACCCTCGTCATCGACGTCATCAACTCCCTCCTCACCGAAAACGTCGCCATTCACTGGCACGGGATTCGTCAGGTGAGTTTAGACATTACAATTTTAAGAAGATCTTTCTGACTGTGGACCTGTCTGAACGCTGATGCTGTTGTTTTTTTATAAAAGTGGTTATAAAGCTATTATAGAAAAAATAAAATAAAATTGTAAGCTGCTGTAAGTTATCACACAATAACAGATTTGATTGAAAGAAAAAGGCAGCTTTTTATCACAGAAATAGACGAACGCGTAGTAGCAGAAAAAAAAAATAATGATAAAGCTATCTACAGTTTTGTTTCGCAGTTTCTTCTTAAATTAACTGAATTTATTATGATTTGAAGATTGGAACACCATGGAGCGATGGCACCGAAGGCGTGACACAGTGCCCTATTCTGCCTGGAGATACCTTCACTTACAGATTTGTTGTTGACAGAGTAAGATATCAACCCTGAATAATTCTTTAAATCATAATACTTTATCCTTAATCTATAATTAAAACTTTATCTGTGTTGAACTTCATTATCAGGCTGGAACTTACATGTATCATGCTCATTATGGGATGCAAAGATCGGCCGGATTAAATGGCTTAATAACAGTATTAGTTCCTAAAGGAACCGTTGAACCATTCACATATGACGAGGAGAAGCATCTCCTTCTTAACGACTGGTGGCATAAGAGCACATATGAGCAGGCTGCCGGGCTTTCTTCTGTCAACTTTGAATGGGTCGGAGAGCCCCAGGTAGCCAAATCATTATTTTTTTTATTATAAACATATATATTAAAAAAAATTATTAATTTTAGCATTGAGAGTGTTAATTAAGATGATTTTTTATTTAATTTTGCAGTCTCTTAATAAATGGGAGGGGAAATACGACTGCTCCCCAGCCAGCCATGGATTCCTGTAATATGGCAAACGCTGAATGCACGTCGGCGAGCTTCACGGTTGTCGAGGGAAGACTTATCGATTCAGGATTGCGAGCGTTTCATCACTTTCTGCATTTAATTTGAAATCGAGGTAATAAATTATATAATATTTTAAATTAAAATTTTTTTTTCTCTTATGTGAATTTACTCACTTTTTAAAATTTTGTTCTATTCAAAACAAGAAATTTGTATTTTTTAAAAAATTATAATTAAGTAAAGAAATAAAAATAGCATTTTTTTTAACTTTAGAATAAGCCATGTTAAAAAAAAAAGAAAATTTAGTAATTTACAACATAATACACAATACTTACAAATTTACATATCTAACATTTAAATTTTGATATTTACAAATAGAGTATTTTATTTATGCACGAATAGATATAATTTATTTTAAAAAATTAAAGATTTATATTCTAAAGTAAAAATTTATTAATTTTTTGGTCAAACCTGTCGATTGTTGTTGATTATTATATCAAAATTTGTGATGAAGAATCTCCATCTACTATAACTTACTTCGTAGTAAAGTGGATCAAGACAAATATTAATAAATGTGGTAATTATATAAAGCCGACATTATATATCACTATATTATCTCAACCACCGTTGAAGCCGCACCACCGCTCTTGTCGGCGCACTAACGACGCGCAAAATTAGCAAAGCGGTTCGATATGCATCCGACACATCGGCTCCACTATCCGCCGACCGGATGATCATCCTCCTCAGCACCCAAAACAAGATCGATGGCCGCATGAAATGGGCCTCAACAATGTGTCCTTCGCGTTGCCCACCACCTTACCTGATAGCCATGAAGAACCAGCTCCACCACGTGTTCGACCAAAAGCCGGCGCCGGAGACTTACGACTACGAGCTACGACATACTGTTTCGAGCAACCGAACACGGTTTCGAGAAACCCGAACACGGTTTCGAGCAGCTCCATCTACAGATTGAGTTTCGGGTCGTGTGGACGTGGTGCAGAACGCGAACTCATTGAGTCCTAATAAGAGACTCACCCGTGGCACCTGCACGGGCATGACTTCTGGGTGCTGGGGTACGGGATGGGTAAATTGGGATTATTTTTAAAATAGTCTTAGTGTTAACTTTAATTATTTAGGCACAAAAAAAATTTTATTTAGCAAAATATATTATGTCAAAGCGGATATATAACTTGCCATCGTATATAATTATATCGTCAGTTAAGATATAACTTCCGTATTATCGTATTAGATATCGATCGGTTATATATATTTTTCTACTTTTTTTAAAAAAATATGCATTCCCCATGGAAATTGATTAGTGGCAACGGATACTCATTCAGACATTGAAGCCTCATACTATAAATAAAATAGACCAGTTCAAATTACAGAAAATATCTAATGTCATATTTATACAAATGATATTCTCATGAAGGCAAACTAATAAAGTCATTCTATGATGCAGTTAGAAATAAATATGAGATTAACAAATTTCAAGCATAAGATACTCAAAGCTAAGAACGATAATAGCATCGCTATGAGATTAACAAATTTCCCACATGATACGAAATACATACAACAAAAGGTTTACTTGTTTCATATAATACAGTACATACAACAAAATATGATCTAGCATGGGAGAATATAATAAGTATCGACTATCTCCGATGATGCCACGATGCGGTATAATCACATAATATATAATGGGCTGGTGCATTCTCTAAACGATGCTCCATTTCGGTCCTCCATTTACTTGTTTCGGATGGTTGTTCTGGTAACTGTCTGATCCCATCTGTCATATGGAATGAGGGAGGCCGAGGCTATTCTTTAAGGTGCATCATTGGCCCCTAGAATATACATGATGGTTTGTATAAATGTGTATATTCAATACGGTGGAGATGATGGACCAATATCCCGCAGCCCATCGCAGTCCGATTAAATGAGGTTTGCTATCGAAATACATGTTTGTAGATCTCATGACCTCATACTCGTTGATTGATTTCTGCATCTTGTCATCGCCTCAAAATGGCGTCAATATATCTCGGATTGATATGTGCTCACATTAAAATAGACCGCATATTATGATGTAATTAAAAAAAGGATTATCATTAAGAAATCTTTATTCATGAGTCGATCTCCAGCTTCGAGGGTAATACGTGTTTGGGTGCTATGCCTTCAAATATACAATGTAAGACCGATACCATCTCATGTATCGATTAATATTTGAACCCCGACCTAATAAGCTCTCCAACCGGCATGGATATTTGCCTTAAAGAAGATTCATGCATCACTATATCCTCATCATCATGGTACTTGTTGCATCAGTTTCATACCCATCACTACGTCACCATGAACATGCCAGTTGCGAGAACTTGTACATTATTGCAGTTTGATTGCACACGTATGTTTCTTTGGCGAGTTCATGCATCAGTGTGATGAATTCATCACTAATTGAAGCCTGATGCTCTCTGGTAATATCTCTTTCCTCATAAGCGATCTCACAACTTCAACATATTACTACGGGTTGCACCCGCATTGAGGAATCACCTTGTGCTATTATATTAACAATAAATCCGGTTAGAAACACTATAAGATTAACACTGGCGTCAGGTTAACAATGATCTCGATTAATTACAACAGTTAGTCCTTATTGGGATATACATTTAATTTTTTTACCAATGGTTGGAAAGAAATTGCCAAATAACATTTTTTAAATCATAATAAAAGCTATCTATTGAACTCATATTGACTAACCAACTTGATAAGCAAAATTCTTCCTCCCTGTTAGAAAAACATTCAGATATAATACAATTTGCATTGTAGTTATAGACTTTGCAAAATCATATTTCTAGTAAATTAACCTACTATTGTAGGAGTAACTAGAGATTTATTGATAGTTCCCTAGTAAAATACATTACTATTCATCTTACTGTAAAATCTACAACTAATTCAAATCAAAGCATTAAAAACTAAAATTCAAAGAACCAAATTAACATCTCACTTGGTAAAATATAAAATTAAAATTACATAATTAATACTTTAATTACCATAATTAAATCATCTTTATTATAAAATAAAATATATAAAATTTATTTGAGATCCAAATAACTCATAAATGTAATAGATACTTCCAGCCAATAGTAATCGTTGGGAAAATTTTCATGACATATTAATTACATTGGTATATAAAATGACTAAATCATATAAAAAATAAATTTTGTATAAATATCTATAATGTTTTCCTTGCTATCCTTAGATAAAATATTTAGTCATTATTACAAACATTTTGAAATTAATTTAATTGTTTTCTAGAAAATAATTAATTAAAATATACCAATAATACTTTAATCCCAATGTGAAAGTAACACTTGGTTAAATATCATCTCACATGAACTATAATCTCACATGAACTACAATCTCCATTATATGAAAGCCGATCCAATTAGAATAAACAAATTGAACAACTTTATTATGAACTATACAAGCTAAACATGAATAATAATTTTCCTTGCTATCCTTAGATTTCAATTCACAAATTCCACAAATTTTACTTCACAACTCTAGGATCTTTTAAACAAAAGATAAGTCGCATTCAAAGAAATACAAATGTAGCTAAATAACTCAAAAGATTTTGCTAGATCTATCACAAGTTAGAAAAATTACCTTAATGATACGAAAAAAAATCCGTTTGATTTTGCCTCAATGGATGGCGGAGCTCTCCCATTGGCGACCTCCTAGCGGTGCGTGCTTCTGAAATCGTGAGGAGCGGGTAACGGCTTGGGAGGAAAAGAGAAATAAATCCACGGTTTGTTTAGAAATAAGGCGGCGACCTCTCCTTGACGGAGCTCCCGCGGTGGTGCCGGTTCGAGATCGCTCGGCAGGCGAACGGAAGCGGCAATGACAGAGGAAGGAAAAAAGGGAAAGTAGATCGGAGAGCTCACGATTTTTTTACCATAATCGAGCACCGGTCGTGTCAAGCGGGTGGACATCGTGGAAATACGTGGCGCCATCGTTTGACGACTTAACTCAGATCGTCGTCAAGCGGACGGCGCATCACGTGAAAGCGCTCCGCGTCGTGGTTTGTGGACCAGCCCTTTTCCTAAATAAAATTTTTTTGTGCCTAACGCCTAATTAAGATTAACACGCTATTTTAAAAATAATCCACAGGTAAATTCTATCCTAGGTTGACACGAAGAACTACAACTTCGACTCGATCTGAGAGGAATATTGCGCTGTATGGTGGATGCGCGTTGAGGTTTGGAAAATAACCCAGGGTGTGGGCTTTCCACTGTCACATAGAAGCTCATTTCTTCATGGGGATGGGGGTGGTTTTTGAGGCAGGAGTGAAGAAGGTAGGGAAGCTGCCAGTGCTCAAAAGATCGTTATTATGAGCATCGTATTATTTCGTTATCGCTTCATTAAATCGTTGTTAACTGCGAAAGAACGTGACAATATTTATTTCGATATATAAACGACAATCAATCATCGTTTGTTGGATCGTTGTTGATTCTTAATCGAAATAAAATTATATTATATTATATTATATTGTTATTCTTATTTATTACTTATTATTATTATTATTGTATTACTCTTATTTTTATTTATTACTATTATTATTATTATTATTATTATTTTACTATTATTATTATTTATTATTTATTATTATTATTATTATTATTATTTATTTATTATTATTATTATTATTATTATATTTTTTATTATTATTATTATTATTATTATTATTTATTATTATTATTATTATTATTATTATTATTTTTATTATTATTTTTTATTTTTATTTTTATTTTTTTTATTTTTATTTTTATTTTATTATTTTTTATTTTTATTTTTATTTTTATTTTTATTTTTATTTCTATTTCTATTTCTATTTCTATTTCTATTTCTATTTTTATTTCTATTTTTATTTTTATTATATATACATACGAACATAATATATCACAAATCAAAATGAGTGGTTAAAATTTTTGTTACAAAATATTGGGGTTCAAATCCTCCCTCATCAAAAGCTTATTTTTCACGAACGTTAACTCGTTTAGTTAACACGAACATAAGATTTCAAGCTCGATATATAAACGGTAACACAAACAAACAAATTTCAAGAACCAACACGAACAAGAGGTTTGTTTGCTCAAACTCTCGTTTACACCCGCCGGGTCTATTATGGGATGTGGAGAGTCCAAGCGGCGAGAAGCCTTGAGATATTATGTGACCGTTAGGATTATATGATAACTCTTGTTATCGTATTTTCAATTTACTTTTTTTATGAAGAAATAATAAATATATTCTATGTTTGAAAGGTGGTGATTTGGCAAATGGTGGATATGTTGAAGATTAATATCATATATGTTGAAGAGTTATTTTAAAGGAAGGATGAATATATGTATATTACACTGATACAGAATCCTTCATTAGTTTTTTTTTTCTAATAAAGTAACTATTGGAATATTGTGTGAGAGAGAGAATGGAAAGAAATAAAAGAAAATTTATAGAATCTTAGAGACAGAAAGAAACTCTCATATTTTATATTTTTTTAGTGTCTTTTAGTATATAGAATTAGATGAGATTTTATAGATTTGTGTTATTTAATAATATCAACATTTTACCTCTTATTTATAGACTCAAATTGATAATAATTAGTTATATTTTCAAATAATAATAATAAACTTTTAAAAAAACTTTATAACTCATTTGTGTTTTAGTTAGGTTTAATCAATCATCTAATATGGAGAGTGTTGAAAGAACTGTGCGATTAATGGATATGTCAACTTAGTTGATTGGTAATGATGGGTTGATGATCAATTTATTAAATTTATATTAGTCTTAATTTGATTAAATTTTTTTTAATTAAGGGACTATTTGGAACAGTTATAGCTGTATGATAAAGTATTGATGAGCGTCTCTAGAAGCTGTTGAAGAAACTATGGTGGATATATATATATATATATATATATAGTAAAGTTGTCTAAGTGATAACACATTTCGGTATATGATCTAATGTATATACCGCCTAAAGTGATATATCCTTAAAATGATATCCTTTGGATTTCAATATATATATATATATATATATATATAAGTCAAATTGTAACTTTCTAACCGTAACAGCGAGTAGTCAAATCAGGTTGAAAAATATAGATTTTTTATCACAAATTTCTCAAAATATAACGAGAACACACATCTAAAAGCGTATGTAGTGCGGTGTAGAAGCGCTCAACGCCATGTCATAAATGAGCTAAGTGATCGTGATTAGATGTTATCTGCCGTCTGATATAATGATTGTATTTACCCAAATTACTTATTTGTACCTCTTTCAATCTTATTTAAATTTTCATTAATATGGTCATTGTGAATTCTAAACAAGTACTCAATAGTCAGAAGCGGATTATTTTTATCTAAGATAAATTTTTGGATATATTCTATCAGTAATAAAATGTTGATATATTTGTTATATTATTTATGATATATATAAAGTAAAATTTCTTAAAATTCAATAAAACTGAAGAACGGATGATAATAATAATGAAGGTATATGTTAAACTTTTTTATGTCAAAGCATAGCACATGTAATGCTATTTCAAGATTAAAATATGTTAAAACTGCAAATGCATAGTATAGTTATTAATTGGATTAATATAGCTAACACAAAGGAACAATCCACTAGACTTTTCTGGACCTTTATTAGCCTAATCTGCTTCTTTTAATAAGTGGGGAACTCTCCAGTCTCCACTAGAGTTTGTTTCTTTAGAATGATTTCAAATTGGCAGTCCAGAGTGGCCTGGCCCACAAATTCGATTCAAATATGATCCATTACAGACAATTCGATGAATTATATAATCGAATAAAATAGCTAATAAATAATAATAATAAAAAGCTCACGGGATAAGTTCAGACTTCTGGTGGGCTCAATATAGAAGCCCTGCTCTCTATTTATAATATTTATTTAATATTGTGAGAATTTCTACTCATGATTTTAGTGGCCTATAAAATTTAAAGTAATATGTGTATTTTTTTTCATTTTGTAACTATAAATACAAAATTTATTACAGTACAAAAAAAATTCTTATCTTTTATTTTTATATGAAAATCATGCATACAAATAGATAATAGAGAAGAATATAGAAAATATCAAATTTTTAACCTAAAAGAAAAAAAAAATAGACATAGTCTAATCAAAATACTCCACTGTGAATGAGATTTTATTTATAGCATTTATAAATGAAAATTTTGATAAATTTAGAATCTCACAATATCTCAAAAGCGATTATAATGGATCTTTTGATCATAGATTACTCTTACAATATTTAGGTGTCTTAGCAGCCTCTAATTTGAGTGAATTTAGACTCATTAGAATTTTCACTTCGAGACGTTTGATTTGATTATAATATGTTAGATTTAGAGATCATTTACCTTGTTAATATGTTGAAGCTTCTCATTATATTTTAAATTGATTTGAGCACATTTAGACTCAAATAGGATTGCCTTGCACATATCATTTTATCAGTTAGATCTCTTATTAAGTGGCAAAAAAATTGTTGTTGGTTTGCCTTCACAAGAAACAATCATGATTTGCAATTTGTGATGGATAAAACAGTTGAATAATATTTGCAACATTACTTTAGCTGATATAAAAAATATCAACTTGATTGAGCAGAGATTTATTTTAATTTTTAGATGAGTTTTTTTTTGGGTATGAATTAAGTTAAAGAATTGATTCTCAAGGTCACAATTATAATTAAAAATTTATATTTATGGTTGATCTATATGTGATTTAAGATTGTTGCATGTTAGCAATTCATGTATAGTAGAAGAGTTTTTACTTCTCAATTTTGTATGAAAACTTAGCACACAAAAAAAATAAGTGAGAAAGTTAAGAACATGGAAAACATCAAAATTTTATGTGAAAAGTTCAAGCTCGAGAAACCATGATGCTAAGCCCAACTTAAATTATTGCATTAGATGTTCATTTATTATAAATATTTGCTCGCTCTTAAAGCGGAGAATATGAGATTACAAGAGTGGGTTGATGGTGAAAGATATTGCGAGTCAATAAGGTGTCTTTTGGTAACACAATGACAATACGATAATGGAGGTCGATGGTGTGATATGATGAAGGCTACTATGGCTTGGCGATAGATGAAGGAGTAGTTATGATGATTGTAAGTCGATGATGTATTAGTAGAAGAAAGTTGTTGCTATAATAGTTTATTGATAGTTTGGAATGACAATTAGAGAGAAATTTGACTACATGTATCAAACAACAATGGTTGAACAACATTGGTTCAATGTCAATTCGATGGTGGTTTGGACAAAACAATCTTGAGGTGAGTGAAAGATAGTGATCAAATGATAGTCATTAGGAGGTGGTCTAATGAATGTGGGAGAGCGTTTAGGCTATGGAAATTAGATGGCGGTCCATAGACAATAGTCAAATGATGGTGACATGGAGACAATGGTGAAAGGTGATTTGATGATTACTGGATAAATGGTTTGGTGATAAATTATATGGTGGTGGTTAGAGGCAATAATGTGGTGGAGGTTCAATCACAACACTAGATAATAATTTGGTGATAATGGTCAAGAGGTGATTCAATGATGGTGGTTACGATGGTGGTGTAGAAACCAGATAGTATAAATGATAGTTAATGACAATGGTCGGGAGGTGTCGAAGTGACAACAATCAAAGGATTGTGCTCTAACTATAACAGTTAGGAGATGGTTCGATGATAACAATTAGATGATGGTGGTTTGATGACGATAGCAATTCAATTATGCAATCGAGAGGCAATCGACTATAATGATCGAGAGATGCCCGAGTGTTAGTTGAGTAATTTAATTGGCGGCATGAGGCATCGATGAAGTTGCTTGGATGGTGGAAGTCCTCTAGAATTCTTTAAACTTCAGAGTTCTCTTCAATCTCAAATTAAAGTCCCCCACATATAAAGAATGATGACACATTTATACATTTGAAAATTGTCATTCTTTGTAAATATAAATAAAATATAAACTACTTCATCTAATAACCCAAAATAACCCTCTTAATCATAAGAAGTTTCTCAAGCATTTGAGTCTCTTAATGTTGTTAGAATTCAATAATCTTACTCATTAGCTTCATCTCATTGAGATACTCAATTTGATTATAAGCATATCAATTTTGGAGATAATTTAATAATTCAAATTATACTATAAGTTTTCAATAATATTATCAATGTGTTTGATTTGCTCATCGATTGAATCGGTCACTATGTTGTCATCAAATTTTATTTATTTATTTTTGTTGAGATGGTCAACTTGGCTATAAGTTTTGCAAAATAGGAGTTTGAATGCTGAGAATACAAATTTAGAGGTTGTCCAATTGAGTATGCATCAAGATTCATATTTGAACAAATGAATTTTTTTAATGACATATTGACCCTGAAACTTTGACTATTTAAAATTTACTAATAAAAAAACTTGATAATTTTAATGAAATTAGAAACTCAATATCACACTCAATCACTGGTTAATTTGATAAAGGAAAAAAATACATTTTAATACTATTTTATGAAATCAATCATTGTTCCCTCTAAAATGTGATTAATTGGCATAAATTGTTTGTGTGTGCATAGAAACACACTTATTTACTAGTCAAACCCCACTTAAATAATAAGTCATATATAACAAAATCACCCACATTATTACTCTTATCTAAATTTTTTATTTTTCAAAGAGGTCATATATAATCACATCATTTCATGCATTTTTTTATATCATTTATCAATGGATGCAAATGAAATATATGTTTATATTTTAGTTTTAGATTGTGTGGTTTCAAAATATAATTATTATTAAAAAATATATAAAAGAAGTTAGGCATAGCTTAAGTGTAGATTATACAAAGTAATAATAAACTAGCCAACTGAAAAAGAACTTATAGTTAGACTATAAGGTGTTAAATAATCTACTTATAGGTCCAATCACATATTACACTTGATTCACATTAATGATTTTTATAACATCTCATGTGCTTAGTAGAAATAATGCATTCTTTTTTTTTTTTTTTGGATCATCATTGGTGTTCTTATTAGTGCATGGTTTATATCAATTTGATTTATAAAATTTATAGTTTAGCTTATGCATATAATTATATAACAATCAATTTTTATTGAGTATTAAAGTAAATTAAACACTATTTTTATTCTATATAATTAGTATGTACAAAATTTTTAGATGAGTTAATCTCTTTTATAAGCTCAATAATTGGTTAAAAGCTTTTTTGGTTAAATTATAATTAGTCTTAATTCTTAGCATCTATAATATTACAAATATTTTAGAATATTCACTACATAATGAAAGTCAAGTCATAATGTTGCACTAAATAAATCATTAACTTATGAATTGTATTATTTAAAGGCTCTTTTATGTTACTATTAGAAAGCCTTTTGACATTTTTGACACTATCAACAACGTGTGGTAATAACATCTTAAATCATTTCTTGATATTAAATTATTTGATAATTTGAAAAATTAATGTGACTAATTCTTGTCTCTATATGTAATGTAAGGTAAAGTTCAATATCAACAATTAAATAAAAACATTTCAAATAGATCATATCATAGATCAGTAAAATTTATAATCCAACATTTGAAACATCAATAATTTAGTCTCTTTGAGTATTTATTGCCGTATTCATTAATATATTTCTCCTATTCATGTAAGATATATGTATAATATCTTATATTTATTTCTTAAAGTATATCTATATATTAAATTTTGATATGTTATATCCATAATATTTCTTTGAATTACATAAAATATAGAAATTATTATATATTTGAAAGATAATGTGAATTAGTAGTAACCAAAGATGATGTGGTGACATTTGTGAACGATATAACGATTAATTTGACTTTACACCTAATTATATATTTAAAATTCATTTAATTTGAAAATTTTTAAATATATTATGTTTGAACTAAAAAATATATTTTTAATACACTTTATTTTATATATAGTATCACAAACAATAGAATTTTTAAAATATTTTAATTTAATTTATAATGCTCAATAAATGCTGCTAATCAATTTACCCTTAAATGTATATATATATATATATATATATATATATATATATATATCCTCTGTTGCCGCAGTAATTTTAAAAGAAATGCTCTAAGAAGAAAGAGTTCATTTTTTGGAAGCTAATTGAGAATAAGTAGGAAATATTTTTAGAAGTGAGCATTTTAATTATCCTATTATTGATATTTATATTTTTAAAATTTAAATTATTGAGATTCTAAATTGACATTTTGTTAGAAATTTATTATTTAGATTCTGGATAATATAAGACTATAAAAATAATTAATAATTGAAGATTTATTCAAACATAATGTTTTAGAACTTAAGTCTATAAATTACTTTTAACATAAATCAGAGGCTTCATTTATTCTTAAAAAAATAAAGTTATTCCGGACTCTTCTAGACTAATTTGCCAGTTAACATTACTTAAGCCAATGGTTCTTAGCCAGCCATGAATTCGTGTAATACGGCGAACACTGAATGTTCGTCGACGATCTATACGGTGGTTGAGGGAAGACTAATGGCTTCAGGATTGCAAACTTTTCATCACTTTCTGCATTTAATTTGGAAATCGAGGTAATAAATTATATTCCCTATTTTAACATTTTTTTCTCTTATGTTAAATTTAGAATTTGTCAGAATTATGTTGAAGATTAAATCCTAGCCATCGAGATGGAGACGGTGTCGCTACCCATTGCTGCCCTCAGTTTGTTTGCTTGTGCGGCCAACGCCGTTGCCGCGAGGATGCTCCATGGCTCATGTTCTGCTAACGGCGGCAAGCTTACCCCTCTTTTGGTACAGTGGTTCCCTTGTCGTCGTCTAGGGTTTTGTCGTCGTCTAGGGTTTCGATTTTGGGGCAGAATTGAGTTCCGAACGTGGGTCCCTAGGGCGGTAGGTCATTAACGAGTTGGGGATTCTAGAATCTTTAAAAGGGAATATCCGGTTTTTTAATTCGACCGTTTTTTTTTAGAAAAGGCTGGACCGGTATTTTTCTCTTCAAAAATTTTCTCATAGAATGTTCAGATTTTATTATTATTATTATTATTATTATTATTATTATTATTTTGCATGTTGTGTGCTAGAAAATAATGCGGTAGAGTAAAATTTTTTTTAGTTTAGTTGTGAAATCCAAGACAAAGTATTTAAAGTGAGAAAACTTGAATTTACATGAAAATCTCGAAAAGAGGAAAAAATCAGCTGTGTAAGAAGCTTCCACTATGTATTTGAGTACAAAATCTTCCGATAGCGGATTACAAAATTGTATGAGAAAGGAACACCATATGTAGCGGTCAGGTTGTAATAGTTGCTAGTAGTAGCAGATGATGGTGAACTGTGCGGAGCAATCACCGGTAGAAATGTGAGGAACAATTATTGGCAAAAATACAAGGAACAATCAAGAAGTCATCATAAATGGGCCAGTGTTGGCAAGAGATCAATGGCTGGCCCGGCGATGGCGGTGGTTGGCGTCCAGTGGAAGCTCGATTGTGCTTGGAGGATCTTTAGAGCTCTCTCTCTCTCTTGGGCTCCTCCATGAGGAATGAGGAATTTATTTATAGATTGGAGGAGTGACGTCCCTGTAAATACATACAAGATTCGAACCACTCCTCTCCATCGGATGGCTCATGATGATTCCCTTGATCATATGATGTATTTTGTGTATTTGAATGCTCAAATAAAGTCAAAATTATAAGATCTTTGGCTTGTTGGAATCACAGATGCTCGATTTGTATAAACTCCATATTTGAGAGCTTTTTTGAATTTAGCGGCGTCTAAGTTTCCAATGATATTTTAAGTGCTCGATCTGACCGGTTTCAATTTTGATTAACCTTGACATCAAGATTAGGTGCTTGTAGAGAAATTTTTAGGGTCATATCAGTTGCTATTTTGGATGATATTATCTCAATCATCAAAAAATATATGCCAATCTTCAAAATAAATTCTTCTAAATCAAATCTATTAACCACACATTTTGAGAGAGCAGTCTTCATGTAAGCCAAGATTATGACTGAGCAGATACACGACAAATATGTGTAGGTATATCACGGCAAAATTATGGACCCATCAAGTCTCTAAAGGCATGGCGCCACCGAACATGGCAGCGCATGGTATAATCGGGCTTGGCCCAGTAGCCGTAAAACCACTGTATTGTGAGGCGGCGTGGAAGCCGGTTGTCCTTGTGGAGAGCGCAAGTGGATCGGGAATAGCGGTGATGCAGGCGGCGAGGCCGTGGTGTTGCGACCTTGGCCTGTACATGAGAACGTGATAGGTGGGACAAGAGTTTGTCCGTTTGACCCGTTTTTATTTTAAAATTTTGGAGTTTTCAGTTTTTAGCTTTGTCTGATTTCTCTTTGATTTTATCTTTTGTCCCAGGGTCTATAAAACCCAAGGCGAGGAGAAGGCCTTCTCTTCTTCTTGAGAGAAGGTCGTTTTGGCGATCAAGGCCGTAGTTCATAGAGGCTCTTTTCCTCGAAGAGGCGTTAAATATGCTGTCGGACCGGGTTTGGAAGGATCAGGCCCATAGTTCATCTGGTGAGGCTCGGTTTTCCCTCGAAAGAGCGTTAACTCCACTGCTCGGACCGGGGTTTGGAGGCGATCAAGACCCGTAGTTCATCTGGCGGGCTCGTTTTCCCTAAGAGGCGTTGGCTTGTTGGACCGGCCGGGTTTTAGGCGATTAAGACCGTATCATCTGGCGAATCCGTTTTCCCTCGAAAGCGTTGGCCCTTGTCGGCCGGGTTTGGAGGCGATCAAGACCCATGTTCATCGGCGAGCGGTTTTCCCTCAGGTGTTGACGCCCTTTTTGGACCGTCCGGGTTTGGCGATCAAGATGTGTAGTTCATCTGGCGAGGCTCGGTTTCCCTCGAAAAGCGTTGTTGACCGGCGAGTTTGGAAGCGATCAAGACCAGCTATTCGTGTCTATTTTCCCGAAGAGCGTCAGCCTCGTGACCGTCCGGTTGAGATTGCTCGGCAACCGGAGATGGGATTGATGCTATCCGGATATTGGTGACCAGAGGCGGCATGATTGCCAGCATGCGTCGATAATCAGCGCAGTGATTAGTAACGGTGGTTGGCAGCCAAAGGTGGTCAGCGAAACAATCAGCATTAGCATTGCCAGCGTCGATTCAGCGAGATAGCCGGTGATGCCATTGATAATTCGCGATAGCCGGCAACGGTAAGTATTGCGTAACCGGCTGAGGGTTGGCATTAGTTAACGCAGCAAAGTAGCATATGCGGCCGCGTCGTTATCAGCGAGATAGCGTTAGTAGTACCGAAATGCCGTGATGTGAGCCAGTAGCCGAATGTCGGCACGATAAGAGATAGTGGTTAGCGGCCAATGGTCAGCAATCCCGTGTATCAGCATTAACTAGCGTCGATATCAGCGAGATAATAGCGCGTTAGTGGTAAATGAAATTACCTGATGGTCGGTGCGGTAGCCGGCGGCAATTATTCTTGGCCGATAGAATTGTTAAGCAATTAACAGTAGTCAATGCCAGCAAGTCAGTAGTCAGCGAGATAACCAGCGTGATGGTGGTAATCAGCGAAGGATTCACCGGCGATAATTCAGAACGATAACAAATGGCCAGTGCAGCGACAGCCAGTAGTCAGCGAATAACGGCAACAGTATCAGCGAGATAATCGATTAGTGGTGAAGCGAAATTAAGCGATATTTCAGCAGTATGGCAGCGGCAGTATCAGCAGCCGGTACTTCATGGTTAGCGAGGCACCATGTCAGCGGCCATGATAGTAATCATCCAGATTCATGGCGAGATATGACCATGTAGTGATAATGAGACAGCGATAATTATTAAAGATAGCAGTAATGATAGTAATGGCGGTAGCCGGCGCAGTATCGGTAAAGCAGCAGTATTCAGCAATGCAGCAGTAAATCAGCAATATTAGCAATTAGTAAAAATGATGATCGTATAGCGATTTTTTGAATATCAGGATGTTTCTTAAAGTGGTACGGTGGCGTTAACACAAGAAGGTTGAATTATTTGAAAGATTTTGACCAATCAGGTTGTTTGTTGAGTGTTAGATAGCGTTAACATGTGGAAGAGGTTGAAATCTAAGATTTTGACATCGAGGTTGTTTGTCGAGTGTTACGATGATTTAACTATGGAAGAGGTTGAATTGAATTTAACACATGTGGAAGAGGCGGAAGTCCACCAAGGACCTTTTGACTATCTAGGTTGTTTGTCCAGTGTTGCGATGGCGTTAACTTGTATGAAAGAGGTGGGAAAGTCCACTAGGACCTTTTGACTATCATGGTTATTTGTCGAGTGTTTGCTCGATGATGTGAACTGTATGGAAGAGGTTGAATTAATCTCGAGGATCTTTGATCCCAGTTGTTTGTGAGTCTTTGCTTTCATAGCGTTAACACGTGGAAGAGGTTGAATTGAATCGAGGATTTTTTACTATTCGAGGTTGTTTATCGAGTCTTTCTTTGGATGGCGTTAACATATGGAAGAGGTTGAATTGAATCCGCTGAGTATTTTTGACCTATCCGAGGATATTTGTTAGAGTGTTACCCGATGATGCGTGTGGAAGAGGTTGAAGATCGAGGATTTTGACCCATCCGAGTTGTTTGTCGAGTGTTACATGGCGTTAACACTGGAAGAGGTTGAATTGAATCGTGATTTTGACCCATCAGGTTGTTTGTTAGAGTGTTGCAGATGGCGTTAACGGAAGAGGTTGAATCCGAGGATTTTTGACCTATCCAGGTTGTTTGTCGAGTCTTTGCTCGATGGATGGCGTTAACACGATATGGAAAGAGGTCGGGTAGAATCGGCGGGATTTTGACCCATCGAGGTTGTTTGTAAAAGTATTACTTGATGGCGTTAACTGTATGGAAGAGGTGGAAAGTGAGGACCTTTATCTAGGTTGTTTGTCGAGTGTTACAGATGGCGTTAACAGTATGGAAGAGGTCTGGAAGTCCATTAAGTACCTTTTGACTATCTAAGTTGTTTGCAGTGTTACGATGACGTTAACTTGTATGGAAGAGGTCGAATTAAAACATCCGTTTGTGGTTGTAGCCAAAGTTGCTCCTTAACCTTGGTCTTTTTCATTGGTATTGCTAACTTGCTTCTCTAACTGATAATTAATTAGATATCCAGAATATCAATTTGGATAATCTTTTGAGATTAATAATTGCCCCTCAGTTTTTGATAAAATCTGTAGGAACAAAGTTTGATTAATCTTCATTCTTCACTTGCGCTCCTTAAAAGCTTGAAATGCTCCACCTCGATGGTGGTTTTGATCTTGTTGGGAAACTTGGTGCGTCATACAAGATGAAATAATGGGAATCGGTTTCCTGGCATAAGGCGTGTTAGAAAACCATTAGAGTAAAGTTTTCTCCTTGTTGTGAAATCCAGCACACACACACAGGTATTTAAAGAGTGAACAAGAAAACTCCAGAATTTTTACGTGAAAAACCTCGAAAGAGGGAAAAAATCACAGATAAAAAGCTTCCACTATGTATCTGTTTCAGAGTACAAAATCTTTCCGATAATGGGATTACAAAATTGTATATGAGAAAGGAACACCAGCTATGTAGCGACGGTCAGGTTGTAACAGTTGCTAGTAGTAGCAGATGATGGTGAACTGTGTGGAGCAATCACCGGTGAAAATGTGAGGAACAATTATTGGCAGAAATGCAGGGAACAATCACTGGTAGAAGTCATCATAATGGAGGCCGATAGAGATTGACGACGACAATGATCAACGGCGGATGACGGTGACGGCCGCGGCGGTGGTTGGCGAGTCAGTGGCGCGATTGTGCTTGGAGGATCTTTAGAGCTCTCTCCTCTCTCTTGCTTGGGCTCCCCTCATATGAGGAATGAGGGGCTATTTATAGAATGAAGGAGTGACGTCTCTGTAAATACATGCAAGATCTGAACCACTCCTCTCCATCGGATGGCTCATGATGATTCCCTTGATCATATGATGTATTTTGTGTATTTGAATGCCCAAATGAAGTCGGAATTGTAAGATCTTTGGCTTGTTGGAACCGGCTCGTCGAGACGCTCGATTTGACTATAAACACTCCATATTTGAGTGTTTTTTAGGAATTTAACTGATGTCTCAAAGTTTCCAATGATATTTTAAGTGCTCGATCTCGACCAGTTTCAATTTATGATTAGCTTGCTTTCGGCATCAAGATTATTGCTAGAGGAATTTTGAGGTCATATCATTGTTAAGGTTCATCCAAAGATAAAAATGTCTACCACGATCAAAAAATTATAGTTGTTTAAATACAAATACAAGATTGTATCAACTTTTTTTTATTTTGGGCAAACATTTTTATAACGATACATTTTATATTAAGATATTTTTATTATATATTTTTTAATGGTGGATTAGAGTATTTATGCTGCTTTGATCATTATATGAGATCAAAACTTCTTTAGAATCAATACCCTTGAGAACTCAAGTGTCTGTACCATATATTTCTAGCTAGGTAGATGTATATATACGCATGAAAATGAATATGTTAATTTGAGAGTTTTAACGAACATAAATTTGAAAAAAATAATTTAATATATGTATATGTTGATTAATCATGAATTATGTAGATTTTTTCCACTATATATCTACTTCGGAGTACAAAGTTTAAGTTTTTCCGATAATGGGATTACAAAATTATATGTGAAAGCGACAGCGAAATCTCGAAATCGGTGATAATAGCTCTGTGATAGTTTTTGTAATAATAGTTAGTGATAGTCGGCGATAGTGAATGATGCAGGATGTCGGTGATGATCGGCGATTGTCAGTGATGGTAAGTGGTAGTGGCTAGCGGCAGTGGTCGATGGTGACCAACAATAGTGGCCCGGTGGCGGCGTGTCAGCGGCATAAGCGGTGGTCGATGGCGTCGGTGGTCGGCAACGAAGGCGGCAGTGGTCGGCGGTGATGAGCATGGTCGATAGCAGCGATGATCGATAGTGGTGGGCGGCAGCGGCGATAAGATGGCGGCAGCAACGGCGATAGTGGTCGGCGATGGCCGGCGATGATGGTCGATGGTGATGACCGGCGATGGTGGTTGAGTCGGTGAGGGCCGTGATGCCCGGATGGCGGTGGCGTGGTTAGCGGCAAACGGCGATGGTCGGCGGCCGTCAGTGGTAACCTGAGTATGGAGGATCTTCATGCCTTGTTATCTTCTCTTTAAGATCTCCCTCATGTGAAGAATGAGGGGCTATTTATATATTATGGGAGTGATACCTATAAATACAGGCAAAATTCAAACCACACCATCGGACGGAAATGATTCCTTGATCATCGGATGTATTTCAAGTATTTGAATGCTCAAATGAAGTCATAATTAAGAGATCTTAGGTTTGATAGATCCGGCTGGTCAAGACACTCGATTTGATTATAAACATTCCATATTCGGAGCCGTGATATCATTAAAATTTTCAATTATATTTTAAGTGCTTGATCTAAGTTAGTCTTAACTCAGAATCAGATTGCTTTCGACATCAAGATTCGTGCTTTGATTAGTGAAATTTTTAGTGTCATATCAACACTTAATAAGATATAATGAAAAAAAAAAGATTTATGTAGCTGATCCCATATATAGTGGGATTATGGGATATAGTCTTATTGTTGTTATGTTGTTGGCTTTTTTACATTTTGATTGTACTATTATTTATTATAAGATGCATATAGACCCACTAGCAAAATTATGCTCATATAATCTCATAATCTCCACCCTGTTTATCATCTATACTGCACAAGCTCTTAGATTCCCCATTTAGGAGAATTCTACTACCATCTTCAACATAGTTATTAGGGGTTAAATTTATTCTGAACATAATCACATGATTTTTGAAAGGAATGTATTCTCAAAATCAATTATTATGTACCAAGAGCCAACTCAATTGCTTGATGCTATCATGTGAGTCATCTAAAACCATTATGATAGAAAAGACTAAGACTTTATGAGTCATGAATTATTCAAATCACTTAATTTGATATAAATCATAGGCTCTGATTCCACTTGTTAGATATTGTCAATCGAAGAGGGTCTAAAGTTGAGATCGATACATCTGTAATTATTTATACTTTTAACCCAAAGTTAAGTTTATGAGTAAGTCATCCACTTGGTGTTTCGACACCAATATGTTTTCAACCATCGAAATGTGAGATTAAACCTATCTTATCGTATGCCTTAATATTATCATGAGAACCTCTACCACCACTCATAGCTTTTGTGGTCACCCTATCGGCATTCGATGGTTGGCTCATTATTGTTTTCATGTGATTAACACTCAATATTTACATTTTATCATTCTGCTATATTATGTCTTACTTTTCATGATCGATCTGGGACACATTTGATCTCACAAACACCAAATTTCTCAAAAGAATAAGAAAGAACTAGTTGATCGTCTGGATGATGAAGATGATGATGATGATGGAGAGGGAGACTACAGGAGGATGAAGATGAATTCTCGAGGGAAGATGGGGAGGGGAATAGATATCCTAAGGAGAACATCAATAGTAGCAAGAAAGGCCCTGGTGAAGCTGCAGCTGGTGGCGATGAAGATGGGGAGGAGGAGGATGATGATGAGAATGATGATGAAGATGATGATGATGGGGATGATGCCGAAGGGGGCTTCTTAGAGGAGGAGGATGATGAAGAAGATAATGAAGAGGAAGATGAGGAGCGTCAGATGGCAAAGAAGAGGAAGCAGTGAACGAGGAAGGAAGCTGGAACAACTCTGCTGGTTTCTTTCTCTAGTTTGTATCTTATCTCTATCCTCCCCTAGACGAAAAAATATTACGTCGAGTCACGTAGCTTTACATGGACTCAATATCTATCCATTATAAAACAAATGCATTGTTTCACTTAACAGTGATGTTATTGGTGGCTTAACGGCGTCGTTCGTTACCGGGCCGGCTGGCCATCCGTTCAACAGTGGGAGGAGAAAATATTATGCCATGTCTTATATTCTTGACCAGATTTAGGGATTTCTTTTTGTGCATAAATTATTCTCATTTCGCTCTCTCTCCGTGTGTTTTAGATCTTCCTGGAGATTTACTAAATCTTGGGCATTAAAAATTGAGGTATTATAGGAGACTGCATGACGTATTTCTTCCTGCATTCTTGAATTGTAATGAATTTAGGGTTTTATCTATTGTTCTCACCTTCGAATAGGAGAACATTTGAAATATTTGAGTTCTTTAAAAGAAAGGAGCATGTTTTCTTGGTATTTTGTATGTGTACTCTCTGTACTCTCATGATGGTACATGCCGTTATTTTTGAAATTTTGAACCGTGGAGCTTGTCATATGTTTAGTATATCCTATTGTAGGATATTTAGTGTTGTTTCATGAAAGATTTGATGAAATCTAGGGCCTGTTTGGATATAATATGTTCAGTCGATGGCATTATAATCTGTTTAGGGTTGCTTGATGGTTGTTTGCAGATTGAATGGTTATTGGTTGGTTTCTATGGTTATTTTGTATGTGTACTCTATGTACTCTCTTGAGAGTACACCCCATATTCTAATTTTTTTCCAGCTTTTAAATCATATTTGTAGAGAATATATTTATTGCATTTCATTAGAAGCAATTTGGAGGCTGATTGATTGGTTTTTAGGGGAGATTGACATCTGTACTCTCTATACTCTCATGAGAGTACAGATTATTTTTTCATTTTCTGTCAAATATTTTGGTCTGTTTGGAGAGAATATGTTTATTACATTCCATTAGAAGCAATTTGGAGGCTGATTGGTTGATTTTATATTTTGCATCGTACTCTGTCATCATGAGAGTATAGACTATTTTCTCATTTTCTATTAGATTTTTTGGCCTGTTTGGTGAGAATATGTTTATTACATTCCATTAGAAGCAATTTAGAGTTAATTGGTTGATTTTTAGGGGAGGTTGACATCTGTACTCTCTGTACTCTCATGAGAGTACAAATTATTTTTTTCATTTTTTGTCCAATTTATTGGCTTTGTTTGGAGAATATATTTACATTCCATTAGAAGTAATTTAGAGGCGATTGGTTTATTTTAGGGGATTGACATTACTCTCTCTCTACTCTCATAAGAATTATTATTTTTTCATTTTTGTCGATTTTTGGCTGTTTGGAAAGAATATGTTTATTACATTTCATTAGAAGTAATTTGGAGGCTGATTGATTGGTTTTTAGGGCAGATTGACATCTGTACTCTTTGTACTCTCATGAGAGTATAGATTGAATTTTCATTTTCTGTCAGATTTTTTGGCTTGTTTGGAGAGAATATGTTTATTACATTTTATTAGAAGCAATTTGGAGGCTGATTGGTTGATTTTTAGTGGTATTTTGCATCTGTACTCTCTGTACTCTCATGAGAGTATGGATTGTTTATTCATATTCTATCAAATTTTTTAGCTTGTTTGGAGAGAATATATTTATTACATTTTATTAGAAGTAATTTGGAGGCTGATTGGTTGGTTTTCAGGAGAGATTGATATCTGTATTCTTTGTACTCTCATGAAAGTACATATTATTTTTTCATTTGCTGTCAGATTTTTTGACCTTTTTAGAGAGAATATGTTTATTACATTTCATTAGAAATAATTTGGAAACTGATTTGTATTTGTATTCTTTGTACTCTAATGAGAGTACATATTATTTTCATTTTTTCAGATTTTTTAGCCTTTTGGAGAGAATATGTTTATTACATTCCATTAGAAGCAATTTGGAGGCTAATTGGTTGATTTTTAGGGAGATTAACATATGTACTCTCTGTACTCTCATGAGAGCACATATTATTTTTTCATTTTCTGTCAAATTTTTTGGCATTTTTGGAGAGAATATGTTTATTATATTTTATTAGAACCAATTTGGAGGCTGATTTTTTTGGTTTTAATGGGAGATTAGCATCTGTACTCTATGTACTCTCATGAGAGTACAGATTATTTTTTTATTTTTTATCAAATTTTTTGGCCTGTTTGGAGAGAATATAGTTATTACATTCCATTAGAAGCAATTTGGAGGTTGGTTGATTTTAGGGGTGTTTTGCATCATACTCTTGTACTCTCATGAGTATTTTTCATTTATGTCAAATTTTTTGGCATATTTGGAGGGAATATGTTTATTACATTTTACTAGAAGTAATTTGGAGGCTGATTGGTTGATTTTTAGGGTGTTTTGCATCTGTACTCTATGTACTCTCATGAGAGTACATGTTATTTTTTTATTTTCTGTCAGATTTTTTAGCATGTTTGGAGAGAATATGTTTATTACATTCCATTAGAAGTAATTTGGAGGATGATTAATTAGTTTTTAGGAGAGATTGACATATGTACTCTCTATACTCTTATGAGAGTACATATTATTTTTTATTTTTTGTCATATTTTTTGGCCTGTTTGGAGAGAATATGTTTATTACATTTCATTAGAAGTAATTTGGAGGATGATTGGTTGATTTTTAGGGGAGATTGACATCTGTACCCTATGTAATTTCATGAGACTCCATATTATTTTTTCATTTTTCGTGGTGTCTGCAAGAGAATATATTTATTACATTCCATTAGAAGTAATTTGGAGGATGATTGGTTAGTTTTGGAGATTTGCATATGTACTCTCTGTACTCTCATGAGAGTATAGAGCATTTTCTTTTTTTTATTTTCTTTGGCCTATTTGGATAGTATATATTTATTACATTCCATTAGAAAATTTGGAGGTGATTGTTTAATTTTTAGGAGAGATTAGCATCTATACTCTCTGTACTCTCTACTCTCATGAGAGTACAGATTATTTTTTCAATTTCTATAAGATTTTTTGGCCTTTTTGAAGAAAATATGTTTATTACATTCCACTGGAAGTAATTTGGAGGCTGATTGGTTAGTTTTTAGGGGTGTTTTGTATTTGTACTCTCTGTACTCTCATGAGAGTACAGATTATTTTTTCAATTTCTATTAAATTTTTTGGCCTGTTTTGATAGAATATATTTATTACATTTCATTAGAAGTAATTTAGAGGTTAATTGGTTAGTTTTTAGGGGAGATTTGCATCTATACTCTCTGTACTCTCATGAGAGTATAGATTATTTTTCATTTTCTATTAAATTTTTTGGCCTGTTTGGCGAGAGTATGTTTATTACAATCCACTAGAAGCAATTTGGAAGCTGATTGATTAGTTTTTATGGGTATTTTGTATTTATACTCTCCATACTCTCATGAGAGTACAAATTATTTTTTCAATTTCTGTCAGATTTTTTGGTCTGTTTGAAGAGAATATATTTATTACATTTCATTAGAAGCAATTTAGAGACTAATTAATTTATTTTTAGGGGAGATTTGCATCTGTACTCTCTGTACTATCATGAGCATACAGAGCATTTTGTCATTTTTTTTCTAATTTCTTTGGCCTGTTTGGAGAGTATATGTTTATTACATTCTATTAGACAAAATTTGGAGGCTGATTGATTAGTTTTTAGGGTAGATTGGCATCTGTACTCTCTGTACTCTCATGAGAGTACAAATTATTTTTTTAATTTCTGTGAGATTTTCTGGCCTTTTTGAAGAGAATATGTTTATTACATTCCACTAGAAGTAATTTAAAGGCTGATTGGTTGATTTTTAAGAGTATTTTGTATTTGTACTCTATGTACTCTCATGAGAGTACAAATTATTTTTTCAATTTCTGTTAAAATTTTTGGTCTGTTTAGAGAGAATATCTTTATTACATTCCCTTAGAAGCAATTTGGAGTCTAATTTATTAGTTTTTAGGGGAGATTTGCATCTATACTCTCTGTACTCTCATGAGTCTGATTATATTTTATTTTATCAGTTTTTGGCTGTTTGGAGAATATGTTTATTACATTACTAGAAGTAATTTAGAGTGATTGGTTGACTTTTAGGGGAGATTTGCGTATGTGCTCTCTGTACTCTCATGAGTACAGATTATTTTGTCATTTTCTATCAAATTTTTTGGCCTGTTTGGAGAGAATATGTTTATTAGATTCCACTAGAAGTAATTTGGAGGTTGATTGGTTGATTTTTAAGGGAGATTTGCATATGTACTCTTTGTACTCTCATGAAAGTACATATTATTTTATCATTTATCATATTTTTTGGCTTATTTGGAGAGACTATGTTTATTACATTCCATTAGAAGTAATTTGGATGCTGATTAGTTAGTTTTTTTTAGCAGATTTGCTTGTGTACTCTTTGTACTCTCTTGAGAGTACGTACCATTTTCATTTTTTTTATGGATTTTTTGGCCTGTTTTGAGAAAATATGTTTGCTATATAGCAGTTGAAGCAATTTGGTGGCTGATGGGTGGGTTTTTTTTGAGCAGTTTGTTATTTGTACTCTCTGTACTCTCATGAAAGTAGAGAGTATTTTCTCAATTTTTCCATTAATTTTAGTGTATGCTTTGCTTTATGCGCTTTGTGGGCCTCCATTGTGATGATAAAAATCTCATTAATTGAATTTTTATCTTAAAGTTTAACATGTCTGGGAAAAGGATAACTTCAGATGCAGGCCTACCATCATTAGAGCGGTGTTCGATAATATCTCAGCACATTTTATTGATGAAGTTATTGACATTTTAAGGAGGCTTCATTTGCATCAATTCATTAGACTACATGGAATTTAGCAAGACTCAGTTGCCATCACTTCAATCCTGTCTTGTTGGGATATAGAGAAGCAAGCATTCTTTTTTGGTAGCCAATGCATTCCTTTCACCCCCAATGAAGTTGCATTAATTGTAGGGATGTCAAACAGATGGGAGAATGTCATATGGCAGAAATCCTCACTGTCGAAGTTCAGCTTAGTGGACTTTAAGAATAAACTTGAGGATTTGGATCTCTTCTTAACTGCGGCATAGTTTGTGCAGTTATACATATGTTTTTTTGCTTTCAAATCTTTTTTTTATATATATCACAACTATAGAGTGGTGTCGGAATTGATTGCCTATGCCGACGACATAGACAAATTTGCTGAGTACAATTGGGCAAAGGTCATTTAGGCCTTTCTGGTTTCATAATTTGATGGTATTACATCAAAGATTCGGACACAGAAGGCAGTCGGGTACATGAGTGGCTTAGTCACTCTTCTAATAGTTCGCTCTACATCTTCTGATATGTATTATTTTGTGGGCTCCGAAAATTCACCACCGACCTCTTCGACGAAAAGAGTAGTTTTAAAGTGTCGGTGTAATTTTCAGAAGGCATATGAGATAATAGATAAGGCACTACCCAGAGATTTCATTCTCATTTGGTGAGAACTTTAGATCTGGTTCTAGGTTTCCTATAGGCACAAGCCCCTATAGTTAATTACCCCTCCCAGCAAGTGAGAGAGAACTTTCGATTAAGGCTAGTCATTAGGTCACTGAATACGTAGCGTATAGTAGCAACATATAAATTTTCAAAATTTAGATTATAAAATTCATCATTTTAGCTTAAACTTGATGGTTGGGGGAATAATGACGTGCCCGATCTAGATCCCATGGTTCTGTCATCCCGGGCAGTCGCGGTCCCTAGTATACTTAGTTAGAAGAGGTAGTCGACCGAACCTGACAAAAGGATCCTTATCAGCAACACATGGGTTACGTCGTCCAAGAAATCTTTGTAGACCTGGGGTGGTATTTGTCTAAGGAGACAGGATTAAGTATACCTTAGTTGATAGAGGGTTATTTGCCCTATCAAGTATACCTTATGATTCACAACTCAAAGGGCAGAGCCATTGGGGAGTATCACTACTGAGGTCGTGATATATAATGGGCGGCCAAACCACGTCGAGGACTCTGGTCATAACTACTTCATCTGTGGAGCCTACTGGCCAAGCCACGTAATCATAGGACACGGGCCACGTCCTTACTAGCAAGAGATTGATTGAGAGTGAACATAGTAGAACACTTGATTTGACATTGACTTCTTTGTGAGCTAGAGTTTTCTTAGTTTATCACCCCCAACAAACAGTTGCGGAAGGTGGATGGATTGTGCTTGAATTAAGTTTTTTTTTATGATAAAATTTCATTTAAGCATTTTCATATTGCTATTTAAAAATTGATTAATTAGAATATTGATATGAAGAAAATTCCTCTAGTAAACCACGAATCTTGATCAGAAAGCAATTGTGAAATTGGAGGAGATCAAGCACTTAAAATATCATTGGAAACTTTGAGACATCGGTTAAATTCTAAAAAACTCTCAAATATAGGTATTTATAGTCCGATGTCTGACGGGGTTAGAAATTAATTACTTCATTTGAGCATTCAAATACACAAATACATCATATGATCAAGGAATCATCATGAGTCGTCCGATGGAGAGAGTAGTTCGGATTTTGCATGTATTTACAGAGGCGCCACTCCTCCAATCTATAAATAGCCCCTCATTCCTCATATGAGGGGAGGCCAATGAAGAGAAGTCAAAGAGAGGAGAGAAAAGATCCTCCAAGCTGTCGATGTCACTTGGTCGACCACCGTAGCGCATCATCGGCCACATTGACCTCGCTTCATCAACATCGTCGTCAACATCATCATCGACATCTTCGTCTACATCATCGTCAACAACGTCGTCAAGATCATCGTCAACATCTTCGTCGACATCATCGTCGACATCGTCGTCACATCTTATTACATGGGATTGATCATCGTCAACATCATGTCAGATCGTCGTCCACATGTCATTACTAGCAAGTCCTTTCTCATTCGTAATCACGGTATCGGAAGATCTTGTACTTTGAAGCATACATAGTGGAAACTTTTTTTTCTTGGGCGAGCTGGTTTTCCCTCTTTTCAGGTTTTCCGTAAAATTGGAGTTTTATTGTTCACCCTTTAAATAGTATTGTGTTTGGATTTACAATGAAGCTAAAGTGAAAACTTCATAATTGGTTATCAAGAACAAATATATTTAAGAGTTTTAGATCATGTCAACTATATTTAGCTACTAGTAGAGGATTAGATCTACTATCAGATGACGAAATCAATTTTTAAGATATTTCACTAATTTGAAACTCTTATTATAGGTTTTTAGTTTTTATTAACTCGGACCCAGTCTTAAGACTAAATCGGGAAACAACCCGCCTTAGACTCTTGAATTTAGGCATTCAGCATAGTGTCGGGGCACATGCGGGTATATTTAAGAATTTAGGCAGTTTTTATTTCTAAGTTATGAGATTAGTTTTAAATTATTATTTTAAAATTGATTAATTTGAATATGTTTAAGAGCTTTAGATTCTGTCAACTCTGCTTAGCTGCTAACTGAGGATTAGATCTACTATCACTTGATAGAATCAGTTTCTTAGATATTTCACTGATTTAAAACTCTTATTATATATTTTTTTAGGTTTTGTTAATCCGGGCACAGTCCTAAGACTAAACTGGGAAGCAACCCACGCAGCATCCTTAGACACTTGAATTTAAGCATTGACATAATGGTTCATGCGTGTTTATAACAATTATTTATCTAAGGAGACAATCTTAAGTCTACCTTTGAGAGAGCTATTTGTCATATCAAGTATACCCATGATTCACAACTCAAAGAGGCATTGGAGCATCTGAGATACGGTCGTGTCGTAGTATAATGGAGCGATTGAAACCACGTGGACTCGGTCATAATTGCTTCATCGTGGAGCCTCTTGGCCAAGCACAGTGAGGACAGTCCACGTCCTTACTAGCAAGAGATTGATTGAGAGTAAACATAGCATAACACTTAATTTGACATTGACTCCTTTGTGAGCTAGAGTGTTCGTAGTTTATCAATCCCGATAAACAGTTGTGGAAAGTGGATGGATTGTGCTTAATTTAAGTTTTTTTTATGATAAAATTTCATTTAAGCATTTTCATATTGCTATTTAAAAATTGATTAATTAGAATATGTTTAAGAGTTTTAGATCATGTCAACTCTATTTAGCTACTAATAGAGGATTAGATCTACTATCACATGATAGAATCAATTTCTCAGATATTTCACTGATTTAAAACTCTTATTATTTTTTTTTTAGGCTTTGTTAACGCATCTAAGACTAAACCGAGGAAACAACGCGACATCCTCGAACTTGAATTTAAGCATTGACAGTGTGGGGCACATCGGTGTTTATAGCTTAATTATTTATCTAAAGAGATCTTAAGTCTTTACGTGAGCTATTTGTCATATCAAGTATACCCTATGATTCATAACTCAAAGGGCAGAGCCATTGGGGATCATATGAGCTACGGTCATAATCGTAGTATAATGGAGCCTGATTGGCCAAACCACCCGATGAAAGGACTCGGTGGTACTTCATTTGTGCCTTGGCCAAGCCACATAGTTAGGACGGACGTCCTTACTAGCAAGAGATTGATTGAGAGTGAATATAACATAACACTTGATTTGACATTGGCTCCTTTGTGAGCTAGAGTTTTCTTAGTTTATCACCCCAGATAAATAGTTGCGGAAGGTGGATGGATTGTTCTTAATTTAAGTTTTTTTTTATGATAAAATTTTATTTAAGCATTTTCAGATTGCTATTTAAAAATTGATTAATTAGAATATGTTTAAGAGTTTTAGATCATGTTAACTCTGTTTAGCTACTAACAGAGGATTAGATCTACTGTCACATGACAGAATCAGTTTCTGGATATTTCAATTTGAAACTCTTATTATAGGTTTTAATTTTTTAACGGGACCAGTCTTACACTAGGAAACAACCATGCGACATCCTTACTTGAATTTAGGCATTGACATAGTGTGGACTTGGTATATTTAAGAATTTAGGCAATTTTTATTTCTGAGTTATGAGATTGGTTTCAAATTGCTATTTTAAAATTAATTTTAAAAAATTGATTAATTTGAATATATTTAAAAACTTTAGATTTTGTAAACTCCGCTTAGCTGCTAATTAAGGATTAGATCTACTATCACTTGATAGAATCAATTTCTTAGATATTTCACTGATTTGAAACTCTTATTATAAGTTTTTAGGTTTTGTTACTTGGCAGACACAGTCTAAAGACTAAGCAGAAGCAACCAGATAGCGTCCTCAACACTTGAATTTAAGCATTTAGCATAGTGTCGAGGCACATGCCGGTGTTTATAACTTAGTTATTTATCTAAGGAGACAATCTTAAGTCATTAGGCGTGAGAGGCTATTTGTCATATCATATCATGATTCACAACTCAAAGGACAGAGCTATTGGGGAGCATATGGGCTACGGTCGTGATCGTAATATAATGGAGCACTTGACCAAACCACCATAAGAGGACTCGGTTTATGCTTCTTCATCACGTAGGCTATTGGCCCCGCATAGGACACGAGCCGTCCTTCTTGGCGTGAGATTGATTGAGTGAACATAACATAACACTTGATTTGATGACTCCTTTGTGAGAGTTTTCTTAATTTGTCACCCGACAAGCGATTAGAAGGTGGATAGATTGAGTTTGACTTAAGTTTTTAATGATAGACTTTCATTTAAACAATTTTTTATATTGATATTTGAATTTTAATTTGAGTCAATTTGATTTTAGCAATTGATTAATTAGAATATATTTAAGAGCTTTAGATCTTGTCAACTATATTTCTTTCTTACGAGGATTAGATCTCTTGTCACGACATGTCGGTTTCTCGGATATTTTGATTTGAAACTCTTATTATATGTTTTAGGTTTGTTAACGGACCCAATCTAAGACTAAATGAAGTAACCTCTGACATCCTCAGACACTTGAATTTAAGCATTCAGCATAATATCGGGGCCCATGCGAGTGTATTTAAGAAATTAGGAAATTATGAGATCGATTTATTTAAGCAGTTTCAAATTGCTACTTAAAATTTGATTAATTAGAATATATTTAAGAGCTTTAGATTACAAACTATGTTTAACTTCTAATAGAGGATTAGATCTATTATCACCTGACATAATCAATTTCTGAGATATTTATTAGCATTTGTGAGTTTAATATTAGCCTCCTCAAATTGTACTTGCATTTTAAATGGGTGTTTCATTCTTTCCAAAATTTGCTTTAAAGACTTTCCCCTTTTTTGTTTGTCACTTCTAGTTTAAAATTAGCTTTAGGTTTTCTTATTTAGCTTTCTTAAGTCAGCTCATTTTACCTTTTTAAGTCAAAGATTTGTGAAATTTCAACACCTCGACGTCATCCCGTGTAAGAGGCGTGGGGGTATTTTGGCTACTCGGTGCCTTGTTAAGCGGAAATGGTGTCTTCACGACACGGCTGTTTTCATCTCGTCACGTATTGAGCGGGAGGTGAGAAGACATTCAATGAAATATATATTCATTCCCCTTTTTTTTAAGTCCGGAATTGGACAAAATTTTGACCTCGACCTCATCCGTGTAGAGGCATCGAGGTGACACTGTTGCTGTTGAGATGGCGGTGTCTTCGACACCAGCTGTTTTATCTCGTCACACCTATTGACTGCGAGGCCTTCAAACGAAGAAGACAAATACAATATATATTCATTCCTCTTTTTTAAGTCTAGAATTTAGACAAAATTTGTGACCTCATCATCCCCATCTAGAGGCATCGAGGGTGTTTTAGCTCGATATACGATGAGCGGTGTTTTAAAGCACCTCGTTAGACTTCAATCGTTCATGTGATGAGCATAACGAGGACTTCAATCGCCTGCATAAAAGAAAAAATATATATATACAAATAATCCAAATTTTGTGACATTTGCATAGGGGTGTCCTAGCGGTTTTTTCTCGATGAAGCGTAGCGGCGTCTTCGACACCACCGGTTCATCTCGTCATGAGCATGGAGGACCTTCAATCACCTGCATAAAAGCAAATATATATGCACGACAGCATTTCGGCGTAGGGGGAGCGACATCTGATAGTTTTGGCTTACTCGGTACGCCCTGATGAGCGTTGCGAGCAGTGTCTTGCGACACCACAATCGGATTTCATCTCGCCACGCCTTGATGAGCATGGCGAGGTCTTTAATCACACCAAGAGATTATTCAGCATCATCAACCTTGACATTCTCAAGCTCTAAAGAGACTGTATTGGCAAGCTCTTTCATATGCTGATTGGCGCCAGTTTGATTTAACTTTCCCTTCCCAAGCCACTTAGCACCATGATATCCTCCGCTAGCCTTCCTCATATAACAGCTAGGCCCATAACCAGTTGCACCGTAGCCCTCATATGTATATCCACCATCATAGCCAATGGTCCGAACCCATAACCAGGAACAAGTTGTAATTCATAACCATAATAACACTCATATTCAGGACCATAAGGTGGATATCCCTAAGGACTATAATTAACATCAGAATTTAGCCTCTCCCAACCTGGGATAAAATTATCATTCATGTTGATATAGCTACTGCCAGAAGAGTTGATATTATCCTTGGGAACTGCTATTTTAACCTCTACAACTTTTTTATTCAGCTCATGGAATCTCTTCTGCATCGTAGTCTGTGCCGCCTCTTATGAATCAAAGGTTATAAAGCCAAAGCCTCTTGGCCGATGTGTTTCACTATCATTCATCCACATCATTCAGTGAACCAAATTTCTCAAAGTAGCTCCTAAACTCATCTTCAGTGATATTAGATGGCAATCCTCCTACAAAAATCTTTCTGGAGTTAATATTATTGTCATCATTAGTGTTGTTAGTACTTTGAACTGAACTTCGATGGCAAGCAGATTGAAGCTGTCTCCGCTCTGCTGATCTTGATTTAGCTCTCTTGACTTCTACATGTTTTCCTCACAACTTCATTCAACTTCTTTGCTTTCAGAGTAAAGCACTTCCAAATCCTCTTTCTTTGCTGTCAAATCTTCTTATGCGGAGATCAACTTAAAATATGAGATTGTACAACCGGTTGTTCCAATATATCCCTGATAAGATGCTGCCCCTCCTCATAGACAGCCCTCTCCGCAGCCTCCGCAAATGAATAATCGCAACAGTGGTGACAAAGGCGTCGAACAATCCGACGAAGAAGATCCCCCAAGACAAGGAGCCGTGCTCAGAAGTTTCCCATTGATCTTATTCATCACTGGACTTGCCGCCGGTGGATGAATAGTCCGGCTGGGCGCGGTAAGGGTAGTATCGGCCACTAGAGAAGCTTTCGCCACCGGTAATTCCAACAACTCTTGGATAACGTTGGTGCTGGTTCGGTTGGGTATTGGAAGGCTACCGTGAAGGCATTCTCGAGTGCCTTCCGCTGTCGCCAAAGTGATTAGCTCGATGCCTGTCCATTGTATTCCAGAGGTTGCAGCAGCAAAGGCGTTCCACTGTTGACTGCTCTAAAGAAAGATTAGGAGAAGATGAAAAAGTAAGTGGCAGAATCCATGAGAGCCACGAGGATTGCCGCTGTGAGAGCAGTGGTAGTGCTTACGGTTTTCAATCGTGCCCTGTACGAGAGAGGCGGAAGCGAATGAGAAAAGTCCCAGAAGAGCGGTTCCCATGTGATTCGCCAAAAAAAGCCCTCGGGATAGAGGAACCAACTGAATTGAGAGTTGATCGTTCAGTTATGAGGGAAGTAGGCAAAAAACTGTCGTTATGGAGAGAGGAGTGCTGCGGTTTGCTTGAGGAGGAGGAGGGAACAGTTTTCGTTCTTTGGAGGGAACGGTTGAAAGAAGCTTGCGCGGGAGCGGTTGCATCGAGGGAGCCGAGAACGTGGATGGTCGGTTAGGAAAAAATATTACGTGCGGACTCCGGATGGGCAATTTTTTTAAATTGGGTACGATTAAAATGTGAATTAGCTAATTGAGTATTGATATAAAAAAAATTTAAGAATAGGTATAGTCGCTCAATTAGTGGGCGACTGGCCACGCCACGTCGTCTCCGACGTGGCGTGGTCGTGCCACGTGAAAGAGTAGCCAACGCCACCACTAATTGGTTCATGGAGCTGGCCGCCCACTAATTGACGGCCCCGACATATCATTAGGGCTGATCGCCCCCTATCGGCCCTATCTCCTCGGTTTTGCTCGATTCTTCCTCAAACTCGCTCCGCCAGGAACTCCGACCATGGTCCTCCCCCTCTGAACTTCGCCGCCGCATAGATTGACCGCATTGCGGCCTTGTCCGTATTCGATAGTAACTTCTAGTTTTCCGGCATTCGCTGACGACGTTTAACTACTTCCCTCTCTCATTTACCGTTGGAAGTCAACTTTAGCTTTCGTGACGATTCTTGCAGCCCATTTCTTGAGAAAGTTCCCTTTGGCGGATTCTACATTTTTTAGCACATCCGTGCTTCTTCGTAAACACACAAGAAATCACTTTATTTATCAATTTATTAGGTGTTAACCAGTATTAATTAGGGTATCGGTTAATATAAAATTTTCATTATTCATATAACTTGTTTTGCAAGAATGAATAGAGAATTTGTTTCGTTGATACTTTTCTATGGAGGCGAACTGCGTATCGATGAGCAATTCAGTCCAAGTTATGTGGGAGGTCGAAATTGTCCAGTTAAGGTTCTCAAAGACTTTACCGGAATTGAAGCAACGAATTAGAAGCTTGCACATTGATCCGAGGCCACACACTAAGTGTCGTTATCCAGTGGATAGCGGGTTTATAGCGTCTGTCATATTTGACGATGATGTTTGCGAAGTTACACTTAACGAAGCTTCCCGTCAGATGTTGGTGTTGTATGTCGAAGTGGAAGATGTTAATATTGCATCCACATCACCGATCCAGTAAGGTCGTAGATATACCGCTAACACATACACGATTTCATCGCACAAAGCACCTCAGGGGATACAACGCTTCGGAGTTGATTCCCGTGTAGTATATCGTCGTAATTTATCGATTATACTTATAATAATTAATATGACAATTAGTTGTTGAACTTATAAGTTATGTGGCATGCGATGTCATACCGCTCGGATGAACCGTATGAGAGTGCTACAGGAGACGAGTATTGACTATGAGTAGTGGCGCGTAGTGAGTCCGGCGTGGTATTAGTGATGATGAATGTTCACCGGGTTAGAAGCCACGCTTGAGAATATAAAATATAATCAAAAAAATCACTCATTTCGCAATATTGACAATGAGTCATATGTTGTCCACAAACCAGTATGTCATGTAAAACTGACGTGGGACAACGATGTTTACTTTGACGCATGAAAGCGCCTCTAAAAGATGAAATTGAAATTCCAAATGACATTGTCAAAGGTATGTGTTTTGCAAGTAAACGGAGTATGCAATTTGCTATTGTTGGGTGGTCCATTGTAAATAATGTTCAATTCAAAGCAATTCTAATCGAAGAACTACACGGTATGCGGCAAAGACGATAGTCCTAGAAGGCCCGTAAGTGGCGTTACAGCAAAGGCAGACGATTAGGGTGCTTGGAGAATATCAAAAGTTGGCGAAAATCATAGATGTGTCAATGCAAGTAAGTGCATCCGGCCATCTGTAGTTCAAATTTCATAGCGCATTACATCAAACTTGTGATCGTGCACCGGATTGATCGCCTGAGAGATTATAGGTAGAATGGAGTCAAATTCAATGTGAAAGTTTCAGATATGAAAGCATGGGATGCAAGGCGTAAATAAAAGTAATATTCTAGTTGGGAGGAGTCTAGGACTCTCGCCTATATGGATTGCCAAGTACTTTACCTACATCTACAAAATTCAATCTACCACTACGCAACATTTCCAGAGACTTTTTTGAGTGTTTGGACCTTCAATAATGGGATGGAGTTCGCGCACTGTTGAGCTTAGACGGTACTTTTCTGTGGGCATCGTGTATTATTAACCCGAGAATCGACGGCAATAATGGGTTGTTTCCTCAGCTTTTCGTTGTGGAATCGAGAATGTTGATTCGTGTGGTTTTTGCTATGCTTGTATGATGTTACCCGTAGTGTCTAGACGCGTGATTTGTGCATAATATCCGATAAACATCGGTCATTACGTGGATGCAAAGAGATTTTTCCGTGGGCAGCGCATAGGCATTGTTTGCACCATTTACGTGAAAATTTTAAAAAAGTCGTACGCAGACTTGGGATTGCTAATGTTGAGTTTCTATGCCAAAAGATGTATATAGCAGGTAATACTGATGATATTCGTCAGTTCAACCGATTGATGTTAGATATCAAAAATGTTAAAGAAAAAGCGTACAATTGGCTTGTAGAGCGTGACCCTGTAAAATGGTCCTTTGTGCACGATGGTGGTATGCGTTATGGGACAATGACGACGAATGCATCTGAGTGTTTTAATGGTGTACTGAAACGGGCACGTGGTTTACCGATTCAGGCTTTGATCACTGCTATCTATTACAAATTAGTAGCTTTGTTCATGAAACAATTATCCACTGCTACTCAGCAAGAGGAAGTCAACTTGTCTAGTTATACTCAGAGGATTTCCACACTGTTACAACGTACTGAAAGGGAGGCTAGGCATTTCCCTGAACCTGTGAATATCAACCCACATGAGATGCAGGTTTTTGACAGGTCCAGCCGATCATTCAGAGTTGATTTACTAGATAATGGCCTATGTGTTTGTAATTGTGGCAGAACGATCATATATCATTATCCATGCCCACATGTGATTGCCGCATTGGGATTTCGACGGTTAAATCATCTCACGTGTGTGTCACAAGATTACACTCCAGTATAAGTCGACATACATAAATGAATTTCATACTCTACCGACGCTCGATTGGCCATCTATCGGAAGAGCATGGATTAGTCACATGAGCCACCTAACTTTCGTAGAAGGTCGCCACCAATGCAAATAGATTCGTAAAACACAATGGATGAAAATGTAGGTTCAAGTAGTAGCATATGCAAAACAACTGGTCACTACAGGTCACCGTGCTCCCATAATATTGACAGTCGATGGTACATTTTCCAATAGGATAATGCTTATTTTTCTGTTTCAGGTTGTACTGATCTACTTAGATTTTACAATATCAGCATTATTATATTTGAGATTCTTTTCTGACAGATACGATGGTAGAGGGCCACCGCCCGAATGCTAGACGCCGGCGACGTAGCCTTGCTAGGGCCATCATCAATCGCGTGCGTGAGGAGGAGGCTTGTCAACGGGTTTGGAGTTTAGGACGATAATTTTGTTCTGCATTTACATTTTATTTTTACAGATTTACTTGAGTCATGTACGCTAACTCGATTATGGCATAATGAATTTCTTATTATTTGTCCATTTGTGAAATGAACGGTTGACTAGTGTATGTTTGTATGCTCAAATTTGGAAGTATTAATACTCTATGCCAAATATTAATAAATGAATTTTCCCCTAACTCCCTCCCTCATATTTTCTATGTGCTTGACTCCCATAATCGGATTTTCGTTACGATAAGCATGGAGAGAATCTATTTACGTTCCTTGAGTTGATACATAATGATTTAGAAAGAAAAACTTGCCTACGCTGCCTAAGAAAAAAAAATCAAAAAAATTCTCATCTTATTGAGAATTTGGAGCCAAAAATTCCAATAAGCTAATTGACTCAAAATTAATTCAGCATTCAAAATATATCAAAATGATCTCATCCAACAATATTTCAATGCTAGAGAACAAATCAAGCTCATATCTTCAGCTAAAAGAAGCTTGGAACTTCATCGATCGAATAATATCCAACTCACAAGAGTTACAAGATCGAATAACATCCAACCGACTATTCTAAGAAGTGCTAAATGCTTTCGCAGCCTTAGACCAAATGGACAAATACTTGGACTGGAGCCGTATCTCAATGACAGGGCCGAGGCTTCAGATATCATTTGTAGCCGAAATGCGATGAAAGGACGTATGCATTTCGCTAAGTCACATTTTAGGCTCTTGAATGTGGTTCCGTTTTTTTTTTTTTTGGTCTCTCTTGAAATCTTTGTCTTTATGTATCGTTGATTGATCCAAATGTTCGGTTTCAACTTTTGTAATTTTAGGTCTTGCATATCGATAAAGAAAGATGTGATCTGCAATAATTTTTAGTGCCTATATATCATGTTGTTGGTTTGTAGAAAAGAAATTTTGTAATGATATTATTGTTGTTCAAGTTCCATCTGAAAATCTGATTTTGTGATTTCTTATGCTTACAAACGTTTGGAGGCATAAATATAAGTTCTCTTCCAACATACATTATTTATTGCTAACTTCGAGTTTCATATATTTTTTAAACAATTATACTCATTGACATTTCAAGAAAGAGTATTTTTCAATGGAGATGGATGTTTTTTTTTTTCGACCTTGATAAGATGATTTTGATATACACAAAAGTACTTACGTATATTAGTTTAGGCATCTAATATTTAGTTTCTCGTATTTTACATAAGTGATCTTGTTCGATTGTTCAGAAAGTCTCAAAACCTTATTCATAATGACATTAGAGATAAAGAATCAAGACTAGCGCTTGATGCCAATCCCATCAATAGTTAAGAAGCAATAATTAGCTGAAATTACCCAATTTAGTGGGATGTTCCTTTATCACATAAAATGTTCAAGAGAACTCATTTGACTATATAACACTAACACAAGCAAATGACAGAGAGATTGTTTCATCACTGGTAAAATACTGATATTTGCTTACCCAATTTTGTGCCAACTAGTACATAATAGGAACACCGTGAGAATAGTGTCGTGAATCCACTAAAAATTTAACCAAAATAAATCAAAACACAAGCGATAAAACAAATATTGCACATCAATTAACAAATGTAACATATACAAAATCATCATCTCAAATGCACCTTTTCAAATGCCACTTTCATACACTAGTCAACCAATTCATATCACAAATGGACAAATAATAAGAAATTAGCGTGTACATGACTCTGTAGTTTGTAAGGAAACAGAAAGATAAAATGTAGTATGACCGCCCTAAACCCTACCCCGGAGAGACAACCGCTTCCCTCCGTTCACGCGTGGAATAGCACACCCACTGTGTGTCCGCGCAAGATGGACGATCACGCGAATCGATGATGACCTCTAGTGCAAGATCTCTGCATGCGCATATATCATCCGCGGATCAAATATGTGGTCATGGAAATCGACGCCGATATGTAAGGTCCTGACCGACGTAGGAAGCGACCTCGGACGATACGTAAGGACGGACTCGAAGTAGATGGACCGACGCTCCAATCATGATGCGCGACACCCTCTGTATTACCGACATCCATAATACGGTCACCGGCATGTACACGCCATCAGTCTCTTCATATCATCGCATTATCGCGCCGAGTGGTGATCATCCACGACCGGCATGGAAATATGTCCCAGTTGCCGCTGATCCGGCCAAAAAAACATAATACATGTAAAATTACCACTTACAAAATATTGAATATTTACTTATATCATAACTTACATAAAGACGCTTCCACCGGTGCTCTAGCAGTAGTGGTTCCAGGATTCACGGGCCGCAAGTACAAAGAAGCCAATGCCCAACATGACATCCGGCATAGATTCTTTCGTCCACCTCATCTAGGCCTCGATGAGGCAATCCCTCCGCTTCCTGCAAGTAATGTGTGATCGGTGGTAATCAACCCGCCAAGATCCACCTCACCATCGACCCTTTTGAAACTGGGGTCAACTGGGCTACATCTACTCTAGAATAACTCAAGGCAAAGACTTATTCAAATGCCACCCTTCTTCCACCGATAAGAGGGACCTGCATCGTGAGCCTATCGAGTATATATATCCGATAGATGTGATTCGCCTTCAATGTACGGCCTATCACCTGTGTATAATAAAAATTATGTTAAAACATAATCTACATTACAGATATTTACACTAAAGTATTTACTGCAGATTCAACCTGTGTTTGCCGCAACCCATCTAGTTCATTTATGTACACTGCGAGATTCGCTATTGGTCAGCTAACATACTTCATTCCACCCGCACACGTAAAAAATAGTTTAAAACATATATGTAAGATGCATAATTTGAAAGTATAATTAACAACACATACCTCAAACCAACGCTGAGACCAGCAAGCTCTGCAGGATATGGAACATGTAAAGTCGGCCTACCCACATGAATATGCTCCCAAGACCAAATCAAGGAGGTGTAAACACCATGTTGGCCTGGGTCTAATGACTCATGCAGCCTCCTATATAGATGAGCCAAAACCGCTCCACCTATGACATCATGCTAAAAGAATCCGTGTCCTCCAGAGTGTAAATCAGTAGGTGGACCTCAACCGTAAGTAAGCAAGAAGCCCAATAAGAAATAAAATATAAGCACGCAAGTGACTAAGAACTCCTCGGCCTCGTCATATGACTCCCAGAAAGTCCACCTAAGCCACCTCAGGCATGTCTGCGCATGTGCCTGGCCCATCCTGAATGTCGACCTGATATGCGGATTGATCGGATCATGATACATCACGCCTGGTAATGGGTGTCGTCCTAACAAATCATCGTAGCAATCAGGCCAAGTGTCCCATCTCTTCTCCTCGCCAATCACAATCGGGCCTATGATAGGTGGCCCATCAATCCGTAGTCCCATAATCATCGCCATCCGAGCGTGATATCCACCTACAACGGTGTGGAAGGTTGGTCTCAGAGACCATCTCTCAACCAAGCAAATCGATGATCCAAATGGATGAAGTGTAACCGACTCACACAAAGTGTGCCCACTGCTCTACCGGATGAATCTGCATGTAATGGGTCACTCCTTCAGCATAAGCAAGTGTGATGCAGCCTCAAGTACGGTGCTCTGAAAAAAAAAAAATCTAAGTACCTCTTCGAAATAAAAGGTAAGCAGCCGTAACACATTCTGCGAAAAATAAAATTCACTTACGATGGGTGAGTAGATCGCCTACATAGGGAGGCAATACTAGGATGAACCTCAGAAGGTGCCTGCTCCAATGGTGGGTTGGCCTCCTAACCGCCTACGCCGACGCCTACCGGCGTGCGTTCTCCGCCATCGTGAATCGCCGTAAAAGTAGAAGATTATGGTTTACAATCAACGCTACATACTGCACCTAAATAAAAGTAGAAGATTAGTTTTTGATTTTGTGTGCACCCAATTTCACATCTGTCGATTTTCAAATAAGTTCTATAAGACAAATCTTAACTTGAAAAGAAATACAAAAAAACTAAATTCTAAATAACATAAAGTTCATATGAAGCATAAGAACTTACATAATAAAACTAAGATTCACATTTAGAAATATAAATAGTGACATATAGCAAACCTATGCTTAACCGTAGCCATTTAATTGTGATATAGCAAACCTATGCTTCACCGTTAGTTTATTGAAGAAGATCACATACACAGTTTTTTCCAATCACCATAGGTTGAGTTGAAGCTACCCCCTCTAGTCTGTTGAGCATATTCAATAATCACCTTCCAAGCACAACCATAATTAATAGGATACCTTTCTCAATCTCGTTAATGTTATTGGAGAGAGAATCATTGATAAAACTGCCGGTTGTTTGGTATTTGGAGAGAATTTAACCTAAATCCTACCAAAAGCATAATTGACAACTCTAAATCCCATTTTCCGCTTTTACCTTCGATCCAAGATTAGAAATTCTCGACAAGCAGATTTAACTTAACATAATACCGACCCAATAAGCAACAACCCCTCTCTTCCCCATCTAGCAACCCCTAAACAAAGAAGCATTTGAGCAAGAACGCACTGAGAGGCGAGAATGTAGAAGAAACTAAGAGAGGAGATCGTGAGAAACGATGACGGCAGAGAACAATGCGAGACCTACGGAAGTTCCAAGAGGGGGGGAGGACCGTGTTCTGGGCGACCTTGGTCGAGGTTATCGGAGTTCCACGGAGTTAGAGCCTACGAGCAATCGAGGGAGAATGATCCCGACGGCCTACGATATAGCGGCCGCCCAATTAGTGGCTCGTTTCGCCGCCCACCAATTGGTCGACGTGCTGAGAAATAAGCGACGCTACTCTTTCACGTAAACGGAACGACGTAGTATGTCACAATTGACTATACTTATTCTTAATTTTTTTTTATCAATACTCAATTAGCTAATTCTAATTCTAACCGTACTCAATTTAAAAAAATTGCCCTCCGGATGCTGAGATTGTTCCGTTTTTTTTTTAAAGAAAAATAAAAAAAATGGAGGGTTGTGTGGAGTCCGCACATAATATTCTCTCGTTAGGACAAAATATTATGAGACTGTTTGGTTTCTTGTAAAAGATGTGTAATATATTTTAAATACATATAATTTTACTTTTTTCATGTTTACAAGAAATTAATCAGATAAAAATTTAAGATATTTAGAATTCCTTCTGACGTTATTTTCCGTGTAAATGAAATACCGCATCGAGTGGAGAAATATGGCCCCGAGTCCGCAGGGCTTTACGCATGGACTCAATCGACGAATCCCGCTTTTTTACCGATTAACTGGAGCAAAGTTAACGGACGGCTTTCCCGACGCACGAAACGCCGACATGGATTAACGATGGCGTAAAATACATTTCCCCGAGGCCTCTAGGCCGCTCAATGCCGCTGAGGAATTTAAAAGAACTATATAGATAGATTTAGGGTTCAGGGTTAGTTTTTCCAAGTTTAAACGAGCTGAGAAGAGATACAGAATTCTCATTTCCTTTACAAAAGAACCATGAAGATGGAGAACGTTGAGGAAATAACAACCATTTTAGTTGAGGATGTATTAAATACAAATCCATAATGCTTCTCGGCATTTTTTTCTACGGTTTATTAGTGATATTCTTGTTCTATCAAGAGAATATGTTCATTACTTCCAATTAGAAGCAATTTGATGTTTTTTTTGTCGAATATTTAATTTTGAGTGTTATTTTGCATCCTGTACCTCTTTGAGGGTACCTCATTTTGACCTTTTTTTCCCAATTTTTTTGCCAACTCTTTATGATTATGTGTAGTGCAAAAAGGAAGCATTTGATGGCTTTGGTTTCTGGGTGGTTTAGTGCATCTGGTACCTTTGAGGGTACGATCATTTTTGACCTTTTTTCCCATTTTTTTTGCCAACTCCTATGATTATGTATGTGCATTGCAAAGGAAGCATTTGATGGCAGTTTGGGTGGTTTCTGGGTGGTTTAGTGCATCTGACTCTGGTACCTGAGGGTACACCTTTTTTTACCCTTTTTTCCGTGTTTTTTGCCAACTCCTTAGATTATAACATTAAGCATTTGATGTCACTTTGGTGATTTTGGTTTTGTTTTGTATCATCTCATGTGTACTTTGAGGGTACATCATTTTGACCTTTTTTTCATTTTTTGCCAACTTTATGATTATGTTTAACATCAAAAGGAAGCATTTGATTCATGGTTTTTGGTTTATAGTATCTTATTGTACCTCTTTGAGGGTATCAATTTTGACATTTTTTTCATTTTTTTTTTTGCCAACTCCTTATGATTATGTTTAACATTATAATGGAAGCATTTGATATCATTTTGGGTGATTTTGGGTTTAGACTGTATCTGTATTCTTTGAGGGTACACCATTTTGACCTTTTTTTTCCCAATTTTTTTGCCAACTCCTTATGATTATGTTGCAGCAAAGGAAGCATGGTGCTGGTGGTTTCGGTGGTTTAGTGCATCTGTAGACTGTACCTCTTTGAGGGTGCACCTTTTACCCTTTTTCCATTTTTTTTGCCAACTCCTATGATTATGTTTAACATTATAATGGAAGCATTTGATGGGTGATTTTGGGGTGTTTTGCATCTCAGACTCAAAATTCTTGAGGGCATCATTTTTGACCTTTTTTCCATTTTTTTTGCCAACTTATGATTATGTTTAACATAGCAAAGCATTTGATGGCGCTTGATTTGTTTAGTGCTGCATTCCTGGTACCTTTTGAGGGTACCATGACCTTTTGATTTTTTCCATTTTTTTTGCCAACCCTTGATTATGTTTAACATTATAATGGAAGCATTTGATGATGGGTGATTTTGGGTGGTGTTTTGTACCAGACCTCTTTGAGGGTACCATTTTGACCATTTTTTTGCCAACTCCTTAATGAAGGTATGCAAAGGAAGCATTTGATGGCGCTTTGGGATTTTGGTATTTCAGACTCTTCCCTGTACCTTGAGTCAATTTTGACCTTTTGATTTTTTTGCCAACTCATGATTATGTATAGGGGGCATTTGAGGAAGATTGATTTGCTCTTTTAGGAAAATTTCTTGAGGGCTTTTTGACCTGATAGTTTTTTCCGCCAACTCCTTATGATTATGTATGTATCAGAAAAGGAAGCATTTGATGATGCTTTATGGTTTCGGTTTAGTGCATTCAGACCATTACCTCTTTGAGGGTACATCACCTTTTTTTCCTTTTTTTTGCCAACTCCTGATTATGTATTGCAAAGAAAGCATTTGATGGCATTTTGGTGATTTCGGTGGTTTAGTGTATCTCAGTACCTCTTTGAGGGTACGCACTTTTGACCTCTTTGACCATTTTTTTACCAACTTTATGATTATGTTTAGGCATAAAGGAAGCATTTGATGGCGCTTGGTGGTTTTTAGTGATCCATTCTGTACTTTGAGGGTGTACCCATTTTGACCTCTTTTTTTTGCCAACTCCTTATTTATGTATGGCATTGCAAAGGAAGCATTTGATGGCATTTTGGGTGGTTTCGGTGGGTATTTTCCATCCATATTTTCTAACATATATTTTGTATCTGCTCGCTGTAAATGCAATGACCCATATTTGAGAAACTCGCACCACTGCTCGTAATGAAACGGAGGCATATGCAATCAGATCGACTATGCACATCAAATTGGCTTCGTTCGAAGGACCATACTAGCTATTGGCCAAACTCAAAGAAATTGAAATCAAAAGATTTTCTATGTGCAAAAGTCGAAGAAGTCCACTAAATAGCTTGACAAAATTCCGTGGTTGATACAAGAACCTGATGTCCACCATGATTAGATTCTCTCTTGATTTGAGGGGAATTGACGATTAAAAAACATACGAAAAGTCATAATTCTTTTGGCGAGCTCACGACCTACATCTTCTCGATCACATGATGCATTACGATGAAAAGGCCCCGTTGAAGACAACAGAGGTCAGATAGAGAGCAACCGATGCATCGCCTATCTAACCGAGGAAGTTACAGAGAATATTTCACCAAAAGAGATTCTTTCAATTTTATTAAAGAGAAAAGATCGAGGATTGCAAATGGTGATGGTAATGCATTAATGTTTAAGGAGAGGCAAGCATCGGATGGGATGTTTGCTTGGGATGTGCAAGTTGATGAGTCGGATTGCTTAGTAAGTTTTTTTTTTTAATGGCATGTCTAGATAGAATATGATTATGGGATGTGATAATTTTGATATGTTATCGCAATAAATATAATCTCGCTTGTGCCCTCTTGTTGGAGTGAATCATCACCGCAAAATGTATTATTTGAGTAGCCTTTTATCGAAGAGACAATTGAGTCATTCTCATGGCTATTCCAAACTTTTCTTCGCTGATGAATGAGACATCCTATAACAATATTCACCGATCAAGATCAGAGAGCCATTGAAATTGTATTGCATATACTCATCATAGTTGTGCCAATGGCATATTTCAAAGAAAGCTCCTTCCAAGGTTCATTGCTTTAATAAGTAATAAGATAAGGCCCTATTTTATAAATGCATGAGTAAGACTAAGAGGAAGAGTTTAAAGAGGCTATGCCATGCGAAGAAGGCAAAGCATGATCATGCTTGGTTGTCCGAGCTTTATAAGATTAGATCCAAGACCCATGGAATCTTGTCAACGCAAAGAAGTGAGTCCACAACAATGTATGCCATGGAATATCTAAACCAACAAGTTCGTTGATTGTTTCTTGGGTTGGAAAAGGTTATGGAGATATGGAAATGAACATGACGAAGACTTCAAATGCCATCGATTGTTCTGTTAAGACTACCAATTCTAAAACAAGTCGCTATGTTTTATACAAGAAAGGTTTACACTATGTTTGAAGAGGAATTTTGCATGGGGTTTCTAGCACTAAGTCGATGACGACCATGGAGTATTTGGTAAGAAACTTAGAGAATAAAAATGCATCCAAAACATGGGTCGGTATTTCGATAGACTACCCTAGAAGTGACTTGTAGTTGCAAAAAATTTGAGATGATGGGATTACTTGTGCCCATCAGTTCGTAGTTCGTGAAGATGTTGTGCGATTCCTCGACAAGTATCTTCGCGATGGTCTACTAGAGCAAAGAGGGATATTTACAATGATAAGTGCATACAGAAATTAAGAGATGTGGCAAGCATGGAAATGCTTCGCATTATTTTCCTGAACCACATAAGTCGATATGCATATCAAATAAGGGGCAATAAGGCTGACTATATGCTTGATCCCTAGAAAACTATATGATGATGTCGACTCTATAATAAGTGGAATTTCCAACCGACAAAGCAGCTAGGAAGAAGAAGTTAACCACGACGATAAGGGAAAAGACATCTTAAAAGATCCGCTAACGCCCAAAGGGTGTTTCCAACTCAAGGCTTAAGGATAGAGATCCAAGAAAGCCAAGAGTAATTTTCTACTGTATTTTTTGGTATTTTAAATATTGTTAATCTTCAAACCCTTCTACTTTTTTTTGCGAACCAAACTAAACCGATAGGGTAAGAAGGTGCTTCCTCACACCTTTCACCGCTATGCCAAAGTGTTTTTCGAGGTACATAATATCGATCGATGTCAAGTATCAACTAAGATGTTCTACATGCGTGAATTTAACTCGAGCACAATGAAACAACAAGGGTACACTAAGATGATGGATATTATCTCGAAAACATTTTGATACATGACATTATCCAATTTTGATTGGTTTGATAAATAGAGATTTTGACACCGTGTTTGTTCTTAAGCAAAGTGAATGAGTTAATCCTCAGGAAATTGTAATCATTGACAAGATCAATAAATATGTACCAATAATAGATCAATTTTGACCTTTTTTCCAGTTTTTTGCCAACTCCTTATGATTATGTTTAGCATCAAAGGAAGCATTTGATGGCGCTTGGTTTCGGTGGTTTAGTACACTGTATTCTTTGAGGGTATGCACCTCTTTTTGACCTCTTTTTCCATTTTTGCCAACTCTATGATTATGTTTAACATTGCAAAGGAAGCATTTGATGTCATTTTGGGTGGTCTGGTGGTTTAGTGCATCTCAGACTGTACCTCTTGAGGGTTTTTTGATCTTTTTTCCCTTTGCCAACTCTATAATTATGTGAACATTGCAAAGGAAGCATTTGATGGGCTTGGGTGATGGTGGTTTAGTACATCTCAGACTTGTACCTCTTTGAGGGTACACTTTTGACCTCTTTTTTTTTTGCCAACTCCTTATGATTATGTTTAAGCAGAAGCATTTGATGTCATTTTGTGGTGGTTTAGATTCAGACTGTACTTTTGAGGGTCGATCTCTTTGACCTTTTTCTTTTTTTTGCCAACTGATTATGTTATTTATAGAAGCATTTGATGGCGCTTGGGTGGTATTTTGTATTTGTACCCTGTTGAGGGTACATCTTTTGACCGCTTTTTTTGCCAACTCCTTATGATTATGTATCATTATAATGGAAGCATTTGATAGCAGTTTGGGTGGTTTCTGGATGGTTTAGTGATACCTTGGTACCTCTTTGAGGGTACTGACTCTTTTGATCTTTTTCCGCTTTTGCCAACCTTATGATTATGTATAATTAATGGAAGCATTTGTCGTGGTTTTGGTGATTTTTGCATTTGCTGTACCTTTGAGGGTACGTGATCAATTTTGACCTTTTACAATTTTTTGCCAACTCCTTATGATTATGGCATTATAATGGAAGCATTTGATGGCGCTTTGGGTGGTTTCGATGGTTTAGTGCATTTCTGGTACCTTTGAGGGTACAATTTTTGATCTTTTTCCTGCCAACTCTTATGATTATGTAGAGCATTATAAGGAAGCATTTGATGGCTTGATTGGTGGGTATTTTGCATGTACTGTACCTCTTTGGAGGTCTGGACCATTTTGACCCTTTTTTCCATTTTTTTTGCCTTGATTATGTTTAGAACATTATGAAGCATTTGATGTCGGTTTGGGTGGTTTTGGTTTAGTTTTAGTCTCTGCCTCTTTGGAGGGTCCATTTTGACCTTTTTTTTTTTTCCAACTCCTTATGATTATGTTTAGGGGCATTACAAGGAAGCATTTGATGGCGGTTTGGGTGGTTTTGGGTGGGTATTTTACATGGTACCATGTGTACCTCCCTTTGGAGGCATCAATTTTACATTTTTCACATTTTTTCCAACTCCAGATTATGTTTGTAAACATTATAATGGAAGCATTTGATCGTTTGGGTGATTTTGGGTGGGTGTTTTGCTGTACCATGTGTACCTCTTTGAGGGTACGACCTCTTTTGATCTTTTTTTACAAAGGATATATTATAATCTATTATAAACAATTCGCATCAGAATCGAATAAATTAAGCCTCTAAAGCGATAAATTAATAAAAAATTTATTATATATAACTTCTTCAAATCATTGAACTAATATCTAAAATTTAAAATATATATGCACATGAATAATAGAAATTCTCAATATTTCGAAGTTACCATAAAATGAAGTTTTCTTAAACTCGAATAGATTCATAAGAGGTTTAATTTATATAATTGTTCAAATCAATGATGATTTTGATTTAACGAAAAAGAAAAAGCCCCACTCCAAAATGTATTAATCATTAACATCACAAATAATACCAATCCTAATGTGACAAAGCATAAATTCGAGCTCATAAATATGTTCAAAGTGAGAATAAAGTACATGTTAAGCAACTAAGCAACAATCTATCCTAGTAAATAGAATTACTAATCAACATTTACCTCACAATCGAAATATAAAAAATATATATAGCAACAAACCACACTACTTCATTAAATCATCAATATATAACTACACTACATATCAACTAAAGATATTTAACATTAATCATAAAACAAACAACGAGCCATTTCCGAAAAAAACCTAAACATTTATTTTGAAAAGTTATTTTTATAGATCCATCTCATAGAACTCAACCTCGGGAATTATCAATCATCACTATCAAATACAAATAGATCCATATCATATGTGAAAATATACAATGCGTAATCACTATTCATGACAAGGAAATGCTCCATATTCAAGGAAAATATACAATGCGTAATCACACTTTATGGCGTGGAAATCACTCTTTATTGCATTCACCTCCATGCCAAGTCATCTTCTTCTTCTCTATTGTGTGAGGAAAAGTCAGGAACAAGAGAGAGAGGATGAGTTCCTCACATTTATCTCTTCACAAGACTTGAAGAAGAGCTCTTGGAATTAGCTTTGGGAGCTTCAATCGATCGATGCATGCACTTCAACAAATGAAGTCTTCAAAGAATAAAATATCATCCCAGGTCCATGCACTTCAACTATATGAGATGAGAGAGGAGAAGTTAAACAAAGCGAGTAAAATATCATCCCGTGTCTATGCACTTCAAAGCCACCTAAACATGCATTAAACAAAATCCTATATCGCATAAAATAATATTGTTCTCACTTCCGGATTTTAAGTCCCAAACAAAATGTAGCGTAGTTTAACTCTAAATATATTCATTATCTTTGGCCAATCTCGTTGGTCTACCGATCTGATTGCCGCTTCCATGTATTTGCAGACAAACATTCGCGACACTATTTTCTTGACCGTATCCCACTCACTCGATTGGCCATTGATCGCCGAAAGCTCCCAAAGATCTTCAACAAGTAATTTGATCTAAATAGTAAAAAAATTTCAATAAGTTGGATGGGAAAAAAAGTAAAGATGAACCGATTTGAAAACAGTTCTTACAATCTCATGAAGAATGCTCTTATGGGTTGGTTTGGGCAATGAGTCATAAAAATACCAGGCCTCTGATTTAATATGTCCAACCAAGAGTGTCCAGTGCTGATTATCTATAACTGGCAGTAAGATTAACTCACCGCCACAATGATATGCCGGATGAACATCTTGCTTTCCATCTTCAGCCGCACTGCATAACTCAGGAGAAAGAAGAGAACCATTACACATTACGTTTTCATCTAAGCAAACAAGAATAATCGTACCCCGGTAACATACCCAATGCAAGCATGAAATGTACAAATATGGTTCATACAAACGCGAGCATTTCTGCTAGTAGGAAGGCATCAATGAGAGATATTGATCCGCCTCATCGACCGCCTCGTAAATAATGATATTCCGAATCAGATCACCCCGCAATTAATAAATATTTTAAAGTGATCGAACAACGAAGGTTATTTTACGATGATGGACCGACAGAGTTTGACTTACTTGTCCTTGAACCGAGCACGACGTCAATAAGATCGATTCGCAGTAAAAAATAGCCGGATGAGAACTCGACAACATGAAGTGCCTCTGATGCCTGCAACGAAATTACTGATGACAAAAGCTAGCGATGAAGAGCTACATTCACTATGAATAAATCCTCGATCTACTGAGATGATTAATACCTCCGACTGATGCTCCTCCACCACGACAATGGATGGGGTCATCATTGGCTCATCTTTGCTAACCTATAAAACAATTTAGTGATGAGAGCAAGCAAATATGACTTTGGATCGAGAGGTCGAGATTATTAATACCTCTCGATGCTCACCACATGTACGGGTCATCGACCTTTATTGCATCATCTGCAACCTATACAAAAATTTAGTGAAAGACTATTTCTATTATCTCAAATTTAAAAGAAAGTAACTTAATACCTCTCCGATGCTCCTCCACCACAACAAGAGTCATCATCGTCTTATTGCATCATCTCTGCTAACCTATACAAAAATTTAGTGAAAGACTATTTCTATTATCTCAAATTTAAAAGAAAGTAACTTAATACCTCTATGCTCCTCCACCACAACAAGAGTACTGTGGGTCATCGAATCTTTATTGCATCCTGTGGCTAACCTATACAAAAACTTAGTGAAAGACTATTTCTATTATCTCAAATTTAAAAGAAAGTATCTTAATACCTCACGCTCGCAGCCTTGAGTGGAGGCCACCACATCATTTGTTCTTGCTCGAGTGTGAAGGAAGTAACAATTTTCCTCTTTCAAAGCTTTAACACCACGCCAATGTCGCCAATCACGTTTCTGAGCATCGCCATGTAGCTCCACAAGAACTTCTCCTGGTCAATTCCACGCTGGCTTCCCCTTTGAAGTATCCAACTCAATGGAATCTCCGTGGTAGCCTCCACAAGAGCTTCCTCTTGTACCTCCTCGTGGTCACACGCTGGTAGCAGGCCATCCACAGGGAAGCTCCCGTAGCCTCCTCAAGAGTTTCCTGGTGACCGGGAACCTCCGCATTTGGGGTGGTAGGACCCGCCCCTGGATAGAACATCCTGAGCAAGAAATCAAGCCCATCCTCTCGCTATTGTTGTATGGAAAGACGATATCGTCTCTCGTGTCCTTCAAACTCAGAACATCCTCTCCACCGCAAAAGGCCGTGGGGTATTGCAGAGGCGTGCTAGAAACACCTGGACGGGAGAATATCGGGAGAGATATAGGGAGAGCTTCAAGAATTGGACTTAAAACGGACTACTATCTGCCCACATGTCTAGATTGGAGGACTGAATGAAGGACCTCGCCTTCCAATAAGTCCTCGAATGAAAGGCGCACTGCGGGTAAAAGGATAAAAAATTTTGAAGACATACAACATAAATGGATACATTCTTATTTGAACTAAGTGATATTATTATATGTCACCCTCCCCTCCCAAACCGAAAGCATTTTTTGGGAACTCTATTTTAGCCCATCAAAGATAATGGCTTTGCAGTTCGATGATCGCTTATGATGCTTATGTGCTCACCATATATACAATGAATATATTAAATAAACTTCAAGACATTATATTTCACATTAATGGAGATATAAAACATACCATCAAGAGTGACAAATCCACTCATGTAGCCGCCTGGTCAATCTTTGATGCAATAACATCAAATTGGGAGACTAGAAGTCCCAAATGGCATCTTTATTGTACTCAAAGAAATCTATCTATATCATCTACAATCAATTCGATGCCACCGTAATTGTGATATACAAAAAATATGAAGAAAACGATATACAATCAAACATCGAGTAACGAGCCATCTCAATTTCTTTCAGAATGAGTCAATAAAATGACTTCCATACAACCTTCTCCCGCTTGGCATCCCTATCAATGCAACTTCATCGTGAAAGGAATAAATGCCCACCCAGAGAAAGCTTGCTTTTTTATGTCCCCAGATGTAATGGCAACCCAGTCTGCTTTGATGCCGTGGAGTCTAATGAATTGATGGAGATGAAGCTTTAAAATGTCGGTCATCAAGAAGCGTCGTAATATTATCGAACACATTTCACAGCAGTACTGCACCTGGTTATCCTTCGCATACAATGACAAAGTAAGTCAAAAATGCATCCAAAGAGGTTAAGTACTAAACCACTAAACCACCCAAACTTATCAAATGCTTCCTTTGTGTTCTAAACATAATCATAAGGAGTTGGCAAAAAAATAAAAGGTCAAAATGGTCTCCTCCAAAGAGGTACACTGCACTAAACCACCCGAACAACCCAAACCATCAAATGTTTATTTGCAATGTTCTAAACATAATCATAAGGAGTTGGCAAAAAAAAATGGAAAAAAGGTCAAAATTGATCACTCCAAAGAGGTACACAGTCTATGCACTAAACCACCCAGAATCCAAACCGCCATCAAATGCTTCGCAATGTTCTAAACATAATCATAAGAAGGTAAAAAAAAACTGGAAAAAAAATGAATTCCAAAGAGGTACACAGGCAAATGCAAAATACCCACCCAAAATCACCCAAATCAAATGCTTCCATTATAATGCTCTATATCATAAGGAGTAAAAAAAAAAAAAGATCAAAGAGGTCAGACCTCCAAAGAGGTACATATGATGCACACCACCCAAAATCACCCAAACTGACATCAAATGCTTCCATTATAATGTTCTAAACATAATCCTAAGGAGTTGGAAAAAAAAATGTGAAAAAATGTCAAAATTGATCTGCACCCTCCAAAGAGGTACACAAGGTACAAATGCAAAATACCCAAACCCAAACCGCCATCAAATGCTTCCATTTGCAAACATAATCATAAGGAGTTGGAAAAAAAACCAAAAAGGTTCCATTCCAAAGAGGGCAAGATGCACTAAACCACCGAAAACCACCCAAATCGCCATCAAATGCTTCCTTTGCAATGTTCTAAACATAATCATAAGAAGTTGGCAAAAATGGGAAAAATGTCAAAATGACCAGACTCCAAAGAAGGTGGTACAGAGATGCACCCAAAAAAAAAACCCAAATCAAATGCTTCCATTATAATGTTCTATAATCATAGAGTAAAAAAATTATAAAAAAGATCTGAGGTCTCAGACTTCCAAAGAGGTTACAAATGCACTAAACCACCGAAACCACCCAAATCATCAAATGCTTCCATTATAATGCTCTACATAATCATAAGGAAGTTGGCAAAAAATTGTAAAAAAAGGTCAAAATTGATCTGTACTCCAAAGAGGTACATGGTACATGCAAAATACACACCAAAATCACCCAAACGCCATCAAATGCTTCCATTATAATGCTCTATACATAATCATAAGGAGTTGGCAAAAAAAACTGTAAAAGATCAAAGAGGTCTCCAAACCTAGTACATAAGGTACTGATGCACTAAACCATCCAAAACCACCTAAACCGCCCAACAAATGCTTCCATTATAATGCTCCATACATAATCATAAGGAGTTAAAAACTGTAAAAGGTCAAAATTGATCACTCCAAAGAGGTACATAAAAAAAAATACACACCCAAACCACCCAAACCGCCATCAAATGCTTCCATTATAATGCTCTATACATAATCAAGGAGTTGGCCGTGAAAAACTGAATCAAAAGAGGTCAGACTCTCCAAAGAGGTATACAAAATGCACTAAACCATCCGAAATCACCCAAACTACCAACAAATGCTTCCATTATAATGCTCTATACATAATCATAAGGAGTTAAAAACTATAAAAAAGGTCAAATTGATCACCTCCAAAGAGGTACAGGTACAAATGCAAAATACACCCAAAATCCACCCAAACCATCAAATGCTTCCATTATAATGCTCTATACATAATCATAAGGAGTTGGCAAAAAATCAGGTCAAAATTGATCTCTCCAAAGAGGTACAGAGTACAAATGCAAAATACACCCAAAACCACCCAAACCGCCATCAAATGCTTCCATTATAATGCTATACATAATCATAAGGAGTTCAGAAAAATGTAAAAAAGATCAAAAGAGGTCGTACTCTCCAAAAATACCAGTAAAATACCACCCAAATCACATCAAATGCTTCCTTTGCAATGTTCTAAACATAATCATAAGGAGTTGGAAAAAAAAACTAAAAAAAGGTCAAAATGATCCACCTCCAAAGAGGTACAAGGTACAAATGCAAAATACCCACCCAAAATCAAAATCAAATGCTTCCATTATAATGATACATACAGAAAACTGTAAAAAAGATCAAAAGAGGTTCATTCTCCAAAGAGGTACAGTGGTACATGCACTAAACCACCCGAAACCACCCAAATCGCCATCAAATGCTTCCATTATACCCTAAACATAATCATAAGGAGTTGGTAAAAAATGAAAAGAAGATCAAAAGAGGTTTGTCCCTCCAAAGAGGTACACATGTACGTGATGCAAAACACCCACCCAAAATCACCCAAACCGACATCAAATGCTTCCATTATAATGTTCTAAACATAATCCTAGGAGTTGGAAAAAAATGTGAAAAATGTCAAAATTGATCTCCAAAGAGGTTGGTACAAATGCAAAATACCCACCCAAAACCACCCAACCGCCATCAAATGCTTCCTTTGCTGCCCATACAATCATAAGGAGAGTTGGAAAAAATTACAAAAAAGATCAAAATGGTCCAGACTCAAGAGGCAGAGGGTACAGATGCACTAAACCACCCCAAAACCACCCAAAATGCCATCAAATGCTTCATTTGCAATGCCCTACTAATCATAAGGAGTTCAAAAAAAACAGGTCAAAACTGTACCTCCAAGAGGTACAGGGGAATGCACTAAACCACCCAAACCACCCAAACTAATCAAATGCTTCCTGCAATGTTCTAAACATAATCATAAGGAGTTGGCAAAAAATAACTGAGGTCAAAGAGTCCCTCCAAAGAGGTTGAGAGTAGATACAAAATAACATATAAAAAAAGCCAATCATCAGATACTCGAAGAACAGAGTAAACCCTAAATTCATTCAAGTTCGGGAATGCATGTAAATACCTCATGTAGTCACCTACAATACCTCAATTTATGATTTATACCACTGAAGACGCCCGCCATCGACAACGGAGCTAAGCCGAGAAAAATCCTTCGCGGGAGGAATGTCGAACGTCGGTAATGTTTCTCGTTCTTCTTCTCCCGCTTTTTGAACGACGCTAACGGGGCGGGTCGGGGGGAAATGTATTTACAGGGCCGTCCGTTAATAAGCCATCGACATTTACGGGCCGGGCGCGGGAAGCCGCTCGTTAACTCGCCGCCGCTAATCGAAAACGGGAAAACACGGAGTCCGCGACGTAGTTGCCGGCGACCGATATTTTCCATCGAGAAAAGTCCGCAATCACAGAAGCTCTTCGTCTCCGCCATCTTCCGTGATATACCCAACAACTGAGCGCAGTAGCTGGTGCCGAGGTGGATCGCTTCGACATTGCGACGCCGGCTGACGCACGATACTCTCGGAAAGGGGAAAGTTTTCAAGTAATCAATCCCAAATATAATTTTCATTCTACCGTTGATCTTCCACGTAATCCGTCTACATCGCCTTCTTTGCGGAAGAGATCTGATTTGTCCAACTTGTTTTTTGAGCTTATTCGCCGCAAACCTTGTATTTTTTTTCGCATTAGTTTTCCAATCAGGCTTTACTGTTCCGCATCGCCTTCTCTTTTTTTCTGCATCACTTTTCGAATATGGTTGATCCTGTTTAAAGCTCAGAGATCTATAAACAGGGATTCCACCATGATCCCAGCTCATGCAACCATATAGAGCATTTCATATACTTATCCTTATATCCTCATGCGAGACATTCTTAATTTGCATCCACAACCTAATTGTTGTGCATCCTTGTTGATTTGTGTGTTCCTTTCCCTCTTGATTCCATTAGCACTTCCATCTTTATTGCATCTTACATCTTTGCCAGCTTTGACATCACATTTGGAACCTTTTAGCACACTTTTTCATGCACACAAAACTGTTGACTTGCCTTGCTCACTCTCTTGCTCCCCATATTCGCCGCATCACCAAATTCCATCACATCTTGAATCATTGCATATCCAATTGAGATCCCAATGAAAAATAAGAAAAAGGAATTTGTTTTACGTTACTTATATTTTGGTCATATTCATGTTAGATTTGTTCAATGCATTATTCAAGCTTTCAAAGATATTTTTCAGAATTGATATTATTTTTAGGGATAGATGGAGACTATTATATTGATATTTTTGATGTTCCAGGATGGGTTTCTTATTTATCACATTATCTCCTAGATGGATTTACCATTCATCTCTTCATGATGGATTTTACTAGCTCGTAATATTATTGAAGATATCTAGTTCTTTCTCCAATATATGAACTATTTGGAGTAGAGCTCTTGCAGCCTAGGTGACTGAATGCTTTATAATTATGAAATAAATTTTCTACATTTTAAGATATGTAAAACATATTATAATATACTTGTAATAAATGATATATTATTTTTTCCTTGTGGTAGTAATGTTTTTTAGGCAAGCATTAGAGTATGAACCTACAAAAGGAGTGTTAATCTTATATTATGGATTATTATATGATAAAATGAGATTGAAGTTTTCTATGATCTCCCCTCTAAGAATTCTATCTCTTTTAGAATTTATTCTTGTTTCTTTTGTAACCCTTGCCTCCCTCTTTAAGTGTTCATTCATCTTACTTCTTCACCCCTATTTGTTCTTTCTATCTCGTTTTTTTCTTTTATATTAGATACTTTCAATTCTTATTTTGTTATTTGTTGGCACAAAATAAAGGATTTTTATGGACTTGAAGTCTAATGGGTGTATGAGTATCTGATTGGTCTATGGTCTATGCAACTAAAGTTCCAGTTCTTCAAAATTTTTCTGACATTTTGGAAGTTAAGGTCCATGTTGCAAATACTCTTAGTTATCATACTTATTTTTAAGTGTTTCTATTTGCTCAATTTGGCCAACAATTGAGTTAAAATTTCAAACTTCTTACAAAGTTGTGCAACTGTCACGATGATTAGAATTCTGAATGTTTCATGGAAGTTATGACTTTGCAAAGTTGAAAACGTAATTTAACTAACAATTAGTAGATGTCATCTGAAGTTATTATTTTTGGCACCATATAAATGCTTGATAATTTTTTCTGACATTTTGGAATGTATTTTATTATTATGGATGATTATTGATTTTGTGTTATTGATGAAAGAGTAAAGTACTTCATATCTTTCAGATATAGGTTCATAGAAGTTCCTATGATTTTTTGCGAATCCCTTTGAACTATTTTTTTTAGTTGTTGTTTCGGTTGATCTGACTTTTAAGTGGATTGAATGTGGACGATGCTACTGTCTTTCTGATTCATGATTGGATTCGCTTGGCTCCATCGTAAAGTCAAATTATTCATTATTCTACCTAGAAGTCATCATAAAGTTGCTGGAACAAATGTAGAAAATATTAGTGAGAATGGAAAAGAATGCTGTCAGACTTGCTCTTTTATAGTTTATTGTGAGATTAGTTCTTTGGCTGCACTTTGATATCCTTCTTGCATGCTTCTTATGTAAAAAACATGTGAAATTATAAGCGTTCTTCATTCTTCTTTGTCTCGTTTTCTTTTTTTTGTTATGTCAATTTTTTTTTTTCATTTTGTCAAGAATGGTATATGCTTGATTTGAACTTTCAGCTTTTAATTTTCTCTATCTTTGCAAGAACATGTGCTGCAAACTATCAAAAATCACTGTGCTTTTGGGAGATGAAAGTAAGAATTCTTACTGTGTTGCTTCATCATGTGTTTACGTATTCATGTTAATACCAAAACAAGTTGTTAGTTTAAATCCTATCTTTGGATTCTGCCTTGATGTCACCACCACCTAAGCTCCTTCGAGGTTGGAAGCTGCATTTCATTAATATAAGGGCCAAGCTTCATTGAAAAATTGGTTTCAGGAAAAAGAGAGAAGAACTGAAAGTTACCCATGCAAGTGATGTACATTAAACTGTAGGTCTGAATTTCTACGCAGCATATTGTGTGTTCCCTCTCTGCCTATGCTGTTTGTCTGCAACTGATTATGAACTCCCAACAACGAGCACTCTCCTCCAAAATGTGGCACTGATGTCTTTATTGTGAGTTACCCATGCAGCTTCAACTTTATTTTAATAATTAAATTAGCTCTGACCATCTGCTTAGCTACTTCAGCTGTTCCTTGCGGTGGGGAACAAAACTGGAGCATGTGATAAGCCAATTGGCTCATGAAGTTGCTGAAAAACACTCGGCTATTGAGGGAGATTTAGTAGTGAAGCGCTCTGTTGACCACTTCTGGTTCCAGCGTCCTAAGCTTGTTCTCTACTTGATTCACTTCATCCTGTTTCAGAATGCCTTTGAGATCTCATTTTTCTTCTGGATTCTGGTAAAGCAGCTGTCTTTGCATAGATCAAAAATGTTTTAGAGATTAAGAGCTTATTTCTCAACTTGTTTTTTTTATTTTTCTCTCGCAGACGACTTATGGTTTTGATTCCTGCATTATGGCCTAAATGCGGTATATTATCCCAAGGCTTGTGATAGGGTATATTATGCTTGATTGCCATAAAAAAAATTTTTAATAAAGAAGGAAGTTGATGCATTTATGTTGTATCAGAGGAATTATTAATTATGGTTATAAATCTTTCAAAATCAAATCATTGTAAATTTTGCTGTGGTGATAATGCGACTAAATTCTACTTTGTTTTGTATGGAATAATCTTTTTTTTTTTATTATCTATATTTTTTTTGCTATGTGGTTTATTCTAGTTTTCATTTATTATTCAACAATCTAATGCAAAAATCCAATCACTTCTGTATGATTACTTTGTAGGGTCATCATTCAAATTCTATGCAGCTATAATACTCTACCACTTTATGCCATTGTCACACAGGTGATCTACAATCTCCTAATTCTTCTTCATCATCATCTCTATCTCTCTCACTCGAGATGTACTAATGGTTTAAAAGATGGGGAGCTCATTCAAGAAGGCTATATTTGAGGAACATGTGCAGAAAGTCGATTGGTTGGGCTCATAATGTAAAGAAGCACAAGGTCCGAGGAAACGGCGTCGACCGACATCACAATCAACATCGGTCTTGATGGGAGCTCACTTACGGAGACCTGATTATGATGATTTGCTTGAAGATAATCGGTGAACCTCAAACGAAATCTTACTCCATTGAACAGGTCCAAAATCGTTTGATTTTTTTTTCTTTTCTTATAAGATAGTTCTTGTTCTAGAGTTAGATTGATAGCTATATTAGTCTTTTTTTTAAGGTTTTTTTAGAAGGTTAGGATTGAAGTAGTTAGGTATTAAATGTTGTTATTTCCTTACCTATTTGTATTTGTTGTTTTCTTTGTCTAAATAGAAATTAACATTTATGAATTACTTGTTTTTGGTGGTTCTCTCGATGAGGCAATGATGATTAACCTTAAGTGATGGGGAAAAGTTTCTATTCCCTTTGCTTGTGAGTTTTGTTACTTAGATTGCAATAACTTGATGATGCCTTTGACAAGTAGGATAACCTCAAAGGAGTAATTTTTCTGAGATATTTAAGGGTACATGATAGGAGAATTCCTTGAGCAAAGTGTAATATGTGAGTTTGGTTATCATGAACTTAAAAAAGTTTGATGTCTTTTTTATTTTATGTAGTTTTTTTAATCGATTCATATTGGGTGACTCAACTTTTCCACGAGAAGAATTTTTCTCGAAAGTCATATATCAAACAAGTTGTACCTCTTAAGTTTGAAAATACAACTAATATGAGATTAAACCTTCAAGAATAAAGAGTGTTGAGTGAATATATATATATATATATAATCTTTAATATTACTTAAAAATATTATCATTATTTATTTTTTAGTAAAATATACATTTTCAAACATACAAAATATTAGAAAAGTATTAGTATATTTTTTTTATCGGTCATCATTAATTAATTAATTAGTATTAAAAATAATAATTTAATTTAATCCCCTTTCGCTTTTATATCATTATATTATTATTTTGTGAAAAAAATAAGACTTTGAAATCACTTTAAAAATCTATCAATATGATTCAATTAATTCATTAATATTAACTAAAATGTTATAATTTTTATTTAAATGAAAAAATAAATGTGATTTATTTATTTTAGTGTTCAAGTTAAAAAGTTAAACAACATATCAAACACAATACAATATATATATTGTGCTTCCTCTAAAAGTAAATAAAAAATATTTTAATTTACTTAATTATTCTATTTACTTTATTTACATATGCTCAACCAAAAGAAAATATAGTTTTCATGATTATTTTACATACAATCAAACAATCAAAGTATTCAAAATATTCACTTTACATTCACTTTACACGCATTCCTTTTACGAGAAAAACAGCCTTTCATATAACTCGATGCATCCTGAGTCCGCCAGTTAGAGATGTAAATAGGTTTTTTTTTTTTTTTAAATCAATTTTCTGAATATTTAATCACCAATATGAATTTTATGATAAATTATATAGTATATATATATATATATATATATATATATATATATATATATATATATATATATATATATATATATATATATTTAGGTAAATGTTCAGATGCAACGGTATTTTTCAAAATGAGGTCGTTAGTTCGACGTCAAATTGGGTTCATTTCAGCTCAAAATATGCATCGCCACTTTTGACCGCTCGATTTTCACGCAGACTCATCCGAATCGAGTACGAATGATCTCATTTGATAAATTTCGATATTTCAAAGCCAATGGCGTGATCAATTTTGCAAACGAAGATCGTTTGATTCTCATCGGTGCCTCTTGACCGATATGCGCTGCGATGCTTGATGACATCAAGCTTGATCAACATCATCGTCAATATATATCATCAATTGACAACGCAATAACGAAGTCCGTTCATTGCTCGAAGGTCATTTGAGTTGATTTTGGTGACGCCTCATTTTAGCCTCGATTTGTGCGTTGTCACTTCAAATCATTTGACATTTGCACAAACTTGTCCGAATTGAGCATGCAATCTCATTCAAGATTTTCAATATTTTGAAGCTAACGGCTAATTTTTAACGGAAGTCGTCGGACATCGAATTTCCGACTCATACGTGTCGACATTGATAGCTCGAGCGCTTAATCGATTGATCATTATATTTTGCAATATTTATATTTTGACAAATTTTGACGTTCTGAACGTGATGGCGAAGTTCGTTCGTTCATCGAAGGTCATTTCAACCATTTTTAGGGATGTCTAGTGCATTTTGAGCCTCAATTTATGCCTTATCACCTTCGAAGTCCGTCGAATTTAACTTGTGGGCTTGTCTTGATTTATGACAAATATATGGTAGTCAACATATTTGACGCATTGAAGTTAGCTTATATAAATATTCGTTGCAGATCTGGGCGGCGGAGCACATAGCCATCGTAAGGCCGCCCTTTCCTTCTCCAAAGCCACGCATGTCACGATGGCCAAAAATAAAGTTTGCAGATGACTCCTTCACTGGTTTGGAAGGTCACCAGGTGATACAAAATAATTTTACTTTATTTATATTAGAATGTATTCATTCATATTGTAAAGCATCACATTTTTTTATCGGTGTAACGCAGGTCTGCCTTTCATTTGAGAACATATCAGAAGAGGAGACCTAGCTCCTTGAAACATTGCCCCTACCCAACATAAAATTCATGCGAGCCCAATTATTCTTAATCCAATGAGTGCAGCCCCACCTAATCTCCATATGTATCTCCTCGATATTCTCCCCACTAGTGTATCTAGCCTCTCCTAGCCATTTAGAAAGCTCTGGAGAGATACTTGCGGTTTGAGCCTGGGAGAGAGAGTATCATCTTTGAAGCATCAATGACCCAGAGATTGAATGGAATTGATTCGGGTACTATTGAGGGGTGGTTCTGGCAGCAGGTCCCAAGCATCCCAGTATGGGGAAGTTCTTATGGAGGCGACCACAGGAGAATCTCCTAAGGAAGCTATCATAGGGGCAGCACCTATGGAGGCTACCACAAGAGCTTCTCCTATGGAGGCTACCACAATGGCTTCCCCTATGGTAGAAGTTACCATAAGAGAGGCTCCTATGGAGGCTATCAGAGGGGCTTCCCTTATGGAGAATTCCACTGGAGAAGCCCCTGTGGAGGCTTCCACTGGGGAAACCCCTGTGGAGGCCACCACAGGAGAAGCTCCTGTGTAGGCTTCAACTACACATGAAGATGCTGTGCAGCCTTTACTCGGCAGCATTGAGCGTGGTGTGAAGGCTCAGCAGATGAGGAAGAGGAAAGCTATATCTTTTCCCTTCACACTAACATGCAGGAAGTCATGGTGTAGAATAACTCTTGTTGTAGCCTCCACACAGGATGAGCAAACAGAAAAAGAGGTATTGTTTTACTTTCTTTTTAATTTAACCTAATAGTAGCTAATTTCACAAATTTTATAAGGTTGCAAAGATGCTCCAATGTCAATGAACCATCACCGTCGTGGTTGAGAGGAGCATCGTGAGGTATGCATCAACTTAGTAGATTGATCCATACTTCACAAGAATCTTCATCACTAATTTTCTGCGAGGTACATCATATCATCATTTTCTCATCAAGAGATGTCCTGCCCAAGCCAATGCTGCAGCTCATCGACACCTCTTCCCGAGATTCAAGTCATTTTTTCATTCAACTCCTTCTGTATACATAAAATCACTTATTCATTTAATTAGGCTCACATTCTCATATTTCTCACATGTAAGGATGATAGCGTATTCACAGCTTGGAATATCATCCTGATTGACGAGTTTAGTATCTATAAAATGCACATTGATGCCTTTGCCTTTTACCGAGAAGTACTATGTCACGGCTATATGTCCCCTATTTATATGTTTCATGCCTGCATTGGGTAAGTTACTCCATAAAACTTTGGGTAATATGATCCTTTCCAAGTTTAGATTATTAGAAGCCATTAATTATAAACTTTCCTTCACTTATTGTAGAGTTATGCTAAATATGGCCTACAAAGGAAAGCAAAATGTTCATCCAACATGTCATGCAGATAGTATCGATGGTCGAGCTACTCTTGCTTCCAAGTTATAAATAATCGGAATGGATATTCACGGTGCATATTACAAGGGGCTTGGTATTTTATGATTGCCAAACCCAACTCATAAGGCCATTCTTCACGAGATTATAAGAAGCTTTTCATTGGTTTTGCATATTTGCCTACTTATTATATTATATTTCTTACTATTTAGATCAAATTACTTGTCAAAGATATTGGTTAGTCTTTCGAGCGATCTCATAAAATGGCCAATTGAAATGATGAGTGGGCTACCACCCAACAAAAATAGTGTCGACTACGGATGTTTGTCGCAAATATATGGAGGCAACAATCAACAAACCTCAGACCACCATGATTGGCCAAAGAAGATGAATTGCTTCAGGGCTGAGTTTGTTTATGCTATCTTCTATATGGGTATGAAATAACTGATTTAACAAATGTAAAATTGAATTTTGATATGTTGGAAATCAATTGCTTTAGAAATGTATCCTGTGTTTGTGGATGCCATTAGAAGCTTATTTCGCTTTTGAAGTTTTCTAGAGATAACATGTCTACTGATGTCATGTTTAGGATAATAAATATGGAGCTTTAGGACCCCTTTTTCTATTTCTCTCTTTAACTTTGTTTGAATCTATCCTTATAAGCCATTGTAGGTTGGTTGATGCTTGTTGGTTTGGATTTGCTTTGCACTCTCATGAGTATAAATCATTTTCTCATTTTCTTCCATATTATTTGGACTGTTTGGAGAGAATATCTTTAAAAGATTCCATTACATGTAGTTGGGAGCCTGAATATTAGTTTTTTTTAACCAGTTTTGTAGGTATAGTCTGTACTCTCCTCAGAGTACACACTATTTTCTCAATTTTAAACCTTTTTTTTGGCCTGTTTGGAGGAAAAATGTTCATGACATATAATTTGAAGCAATTTGGAGGCTGATGGGTTACTTTTTTGAGCTATTTTTCATCTGTACTCTCTGTACTTCCATGAGAGTACAGACCAAATTCATAATTTTTTTCAATTTTTTTGGCCTGTTTGGAAAGAAAATATTTATTGGATTCCATTAGAGGTTGATTGAAGCATTAATATTATTCTTTTTGAGTTGTTTAGTATGTGTACTCTCTGTACTCTTGTGAGAGTACAAACTATTTCCTCAATTTTTTTCACTTAATCTGGCCTGTTTGGAGAAAAAAAGTTTATTACATACCAGTTCAAGCAATTTGGTGGCTGAGGGGTTACTTTTTGATCGATTTTTCATGTGTACTCTATGTACTTCAATGAGAATATAGACCAATTTTACAATTTCTTCCAGCTTTTGTGGCATGTTTGGAAAGAATATGTTAACTACAAACCATTTGGAGCAATTTTGAGGCTGTTGGGTTATTTTTTGGAGCTATTTTGCATCTGTACTCTCATGAGAGTACAAACCAATTTCACAATCCTCGATCTTCTCTCTTTTTGGATGAAATTGAATGCATCTCTTTTTGTGAAGCCAATATTCTTCACGCCGCCAACTTCCTCACTTAGATAGTTGAACGCATCGCAGCCGCTCGTCATTGTCTTCAACACAGCTGTCTTCTCATCGTTGATGCCTCTGTATGATCTAAGAAGATGTAGGTCACCCGGCTTTGCCAATGAATGATTATGAATTTTTATATATTTTTTAACCTTCCAATTCCCATCTAAATCAATAGAAAATCTAATCATGGCCGGACAACCACTCCTTGTACCTACTTTCTGGAATTTAACTGCGCAGTTTAGATTGGTAGTTTTCTTCCGACCTATTTTTGCACATAAAAAATCTTTTGATTTCAATTTCATGGAGTTTGGCCAATAACTAGTATGATCCTTCCCAACAAGGAACCCAGTTTGATGTGCATAATCACAAGATAGTGCATAGGCCTCCGCTTTCATTAGGTGCTAAGGAGTTTCTCCACATTTGGGTCATTAGACATCATGGTTTCATCATTGCATCATTTTACCGCATTCACTACGAAACACTAATATGTCATATGTCACAGCAGCTTTAAAATGAGAAAATAATATCTCATGAGTATAGAGTACAAATGCAAAACATCTCTAAAATCAACCAATGCTTAAAAATTATACAGTGGAATGTAATAAACATATTCTCTCCAAAAAGGCCAAAAAATTTGACAAAAAATGAAAAAATAATCTGTACTCTCATGAGAGTGTAGAGCATGCAGATGTCAATCTTCCATACAAATCAATCAATCACCCTCCAAATTACTTCTAATGGAATGTAATAAACATATTCTCCAAACAGGCCAAAAAATCTGCCAGAGAATGAAAAAATAATCTTTACTCTCATGAGAGTATAGAGAGTACAGATGCAAATCTTCCCTAAAAACTAACCAACCAACCTCCAAATTTCTTTAATGGAATGTATTAAACATATTCTCTCCAAACAGGTCAAAAATCTCATAGAAAATGATAAAATAATTTATACTCTCATGAGAGTATATAGAGTACAGATGCAAATCTCTTCTAAAAATCAACCAATCAATTTTCAAATTGCTACTAGTGGAATGTAATAAACATATTTTCTTTAAACAGGCTAAAAAATCTGACATAAAATAAAAATAATATGTACTCTCATGAGAGAATATGTCAATCTCTCCTAAAAACTAATCAATCGGCCTCTAAATTGCTTCTAATAGAATGCAATAAACATATTCTCTCCAAAGATGCCAAAAAAATCTGACAAAAAATGAAAAAATAAATTGTACTCTCATGAGAGTACCCTTACTCACTTTTGGAGTGAGCTCTTAACATCCTCTTCTTAGACTTAGGAATATTCTAGACACTAAGGTTTTCTTAATCATGAGACACATCTAGTGATTTGGTGAACACCTAACCTAAGCCTAGAGACTTAGAAGTGTTAATCATAAGATTAGACTATGCCTTAGAATTTAAGAAAATTACCTATCCCATAGCCTAAACCTAATCTGGATACACTTTCTCAATCCAGACTCAATTCTCAAATCAAATCTCAAATTCCAAATCTACTTTCAAATTTTGACTCCAAATGATTGAAACCCAAAATCAAATCTAAATCTAAAACCCTTCCCAAGCCATATGAACCATATTCATAAGTTTAGCCAAAACTTTCCTTAAATCAAATCAAACTCAATTGATCTCTTTATAAATTAATTATTCCTTCATTTATATACATATAAATGAAATTCAAATTCAAATGACCAAAACTATATCGAAAATCAAATCCAAACTCAATCAAAATCCTTTACTTTGACTTCTTCTATCTAGATCAAGTCAAAACCAATGAATTATCTCTTGAATCAATCATTCATTCAATTATCCACCCAAATATAAATGAAACCTACAACCATCAAATCAAATCGAAACCAACCTAAGTCAAACCCAACCTTTCGACTTGAAAATTTCAAATGAGCCAAAATCTTAGACTCTAAATTGATTGCCGTTGAACTTATATTTCAATCTAGGGCTCATATATAAGTTCAACAAAATTCGAATCAAATCAAAACCAAACTAGTTGACTCACTTAGGTACACTTGACGTAAAGTGACCTAAAAGACCCATTTGAGCCAACTTCTAATCCAACCCAAATTAGATTGAACCAAGCTCACCAAAATTTTACACCATGATTGCTGATCACCCTAGGATGATCAATTGTAATCAATTGGGCCAAACCAAGCACTATTGGCTATTTGATCCAAATTGACCCAAATTTGCATAAAGAACCAAATCGGGTCAAATCATGATCTAACCCAAATTGATTGCAACCAATGGCTCAAGTTTATTCCAAATCGATTATTGAACTTAACCAAAGCCATAATTAAACCCAATTTGATCAATCAAGCCTAATTGGGTCAACTTGACTCAACCTAGCCCAAATTGGCCTAAATCAAAATTAAATTAAATCCAAATTACCCAAACTAAGATCATCATTCTTCTTCAATTAGTCAATTGAACATGAATCAACCTATAACCCAAGTTAATTTGGCCAATTTTGGTCAAATGAGTCAATTTGGCCCAAAATGACCCATATGACCTAAATTGGGCCAAATCCTTTGAAACCAAGCCAAAACCCATTAGGGGCTGATCAAATCTGACCCAAACCCATTTGGGATCAGCCCAAAACAAACCCAACCCATTTTAAATCTCTCATGAACCATCCCCCACATAGGATTCCACCTAACCTCATTTAATTCCCCCATCACATGCACTTAACCCCCATCACATGTCCCCAATATTTCAATTGAATAAATCTGATCATATGGCAGCAAGAGAGGACTTTGGAGCAAAAAATCCAAAGTCCTCAATCAATCTTGCATCCATCCTCCAACAAGATGACAATGAGCCAAAAAATTCAAAATATTTTGAATTTTCGGCCATTATAAAAGAGGGGGTGATGAGGCTTGAAATCTCTTCCTACGACCACTATTCAGCCCCTAAAAACTCCCTAAAGCAAAAGGGAACCCATCCCCCACTTTGTTTAGCCACTTTGAGCTTAAATAATACAAGAATTTACACTTCAGACGAGGCGACGATAAATATCGGAGAAGGAGGCATTCCGAAGAGAAGCAAAGGCCAAAGATTACTCTAAAGCTTCCTCACACACATAGGATCTCCCTCGGATCTTCACCCCCGACGGAAATCATCCTCGGTGAGGTAACTTTCACAAACCGTAGCTGGCCTTAGGATTTTGCATATTTTGTATTAAATTTCCCACGATTCTTGGAATTTCCTTTACAAATCTACTTTTATTTTAAATCATCCCAAATAGAAAATTTTTTTCTAATCATCAAACGGGTCCATTTGGATAAGTTTTGGCTTAGAAACTTTCATTTTTTCAAAATACCCTCAGAAAACACAATACTTCACCGTCGATCTCGTAGCGGATCGAGATCGCGGATCCGCCTTGATCACGTGATACGACTGGACCATCCACGTTTCACGCATCGACGCCCGTCTGCGATCCGAAGCCGGAGTGAGCGATCCGAGCCATCGAATGACCGACGGCGATCGGCGGTTCGCGCGGACGACGCTCGGGATGGCCAATGCGGCGATCTCCTCCGGATCGCTGCCGATCTGACCATCCATCTGCGATCGACGGTCAGAAAGCGCTGGTCGCTGTCTTTCCCGCCCAAACTGTGCGTATATATTTATAAAAAATAATAATAATAATAATAATTTATATTATCTGAATCTTCAAAAATTCATAAAAAATAAAATACTTAACCAAAAATTATAAACAAGAGCTCGTTGGATTCGTCTATTCTAGAGGAATCCAGCAAACCAAAAATACTCAAAATTTACTAAGTATTATGAGCGTAATTTATGTTTTAGGGAAAACCATATTTCATTAATTAAGTCAAAAATAAATGTTAGATTAATTTGAGATTTTCAAATATTGAAACTAATGTTAAAATAAACCTACAATAAAATTTCAACTTAAAACAACAACATTTGGATCAGGAGAAATTAAATTTTTAAATTCAGATTATCAATTTTAATAAAATAAATTAAAAAAAATTGAAATTTACAAAATCTTCAAGATGACCTAAATCACTTCAATTGATATCTAGGACTCTTAAAAAAAATGATTTGATATTTGAATCTTAAGAAACCCAAATAAACACTTAAGATTAGAGTTTAAATAATTAAAAAGTTAATTAAAATATGATCTAAAAAAATAACTCAAATATTAGATCAAAAATCAGAAATTGAAAAGCATTCATTAAATCATTAATAAAACTTTAAATCAAAAAAATATCATCTTTAAAGGAGATTAAATTAAATATGATTAAATCTATTTAGGTTAATAAAACTCAATTGAATGATTAAATCTTAAATCAAACTCAAAATCCAACAAACTTAGAAAACTTTAATAATTTGATACTAATCGAATTAAACAAAATTAAAGCAAACTTAATTAAACTATGATTAAATCACATCCATTTGGAATGAGATAATTAAACCATTAAATATTTCATTTCAACTAAATTGAACATGTTAATGAAATCAAACAAACATAATAAATCAAATCAAGTAAAACCCTAATCATAAATAATCAAACTCAATTAGTCAAACATTTAATTAATGAAGATTTAATAAATTAATCCATCATCTTAATTAATCAAATTAATTTAAATAAGTTACATTAAAGCTAACTCCAAAATTAAGTTAAATCAAACCCATAATTAACTTTAATAATCACACCCCTTAAATAAATTAATTAGATTAATTAAATTAATCATATGAAACCTAAACTTAATTAAACATAATTAAGATGTAATTAAACACTAATTAAAACTTAAATTAAACCTAAACCATTAAGTCATTAATTACATCATTTGTCTAAACAAATATGAAACTAAATTAAAAAAAATTAAACAAACCTTTATAATTAACGTAAATACACTTATTAATTAAACAAATCACATAATCACATTAAACCTAAGCAAACCCATAAGACCAATAAAGCTAATTAAATCAAATTGAATCAAATTAAGTTAAATCAAGAAAGATTCTCATCAATTTAATATAGAATCAAATCAAATCTCATTCAACTTACTTAAATAAAATAAACTAATCAACTATCCAATATATGAAATCAAAATTCAAACCAAACTTTGATGAATGATGACAAATGGATGTAATTAAAAATAAAATTTCAATTACAAAGAATCAAACCCTTAGATCAAAATAAAATCCTAATTAATCAAACTACAAATAAAATGAACCACAATCAATTAAATAAACATAAAGTTAAATCACATAACCATGATCAAAGAAAAGAATTAATTATTTAAAAGGATATTGAATTATCAAGATTCAATTAAATCAAAACACCTAATCTAAAATTAACCAACCAAAACACATGAATTTAAACAAACTTAAACTCCATTTAGAGGATTGAATTATCATGATGCAATTAAACTAAAACATCTAATCCAAAATCAATTAATCAAATACTTAAATAAACTCAAATGATTCTAAATCAAATCAAATCAAATAATCATGAATTACACAAATTTAAATTAATCAAGATACTTAAGGACTTTAGTTAGATTCCTTAGGAATTAGGATGTAGAATATGGTGAGTCCTGTCATGATGGAATTCATTCTACTCTTCATTCTTGAGAACCTAAATATCATTCCAACCAAATAAAATTGAAATAAAAATAAAAATAAAAAAATTAAATCATTTAGATTGAAATCACCCAAAGTTAAAATTTAAATTCAAACTTCAAATTGGAACATAAACTAAAGAAGCCTAGTAAAGTCTTGCTACACAAGCCTTAAGCACACACATTAGAATACTAAGTCACTGCTAAGTTAGAATGTATGTATGATGTTGTGTTTTGTTTTGTGATATAATATTTTAGATTGGAGATGTTAGAGATGATGATGCTATTAGCCTAATCATATTTTCTAGGGGTTGTGCTTAAAGCTATAATAACAAAATATAAATACTTTTACTATGCATGTTGCTTAGCCCCTAAGTGTAACCCATACAGATTGTTGGCCCATGTGCAAAGTCCAAATTATTCATATAACTACTTGTTGTATGGTGTGTAGCTAACATTTGTAGGTGTAGCTAGATTTACTTCTCTTATTTTGATGTAATTTTGCAAATTATGATTAGTGTTATGGGAGATTAGATGAGAAGTAGTCGGGTGCCTGTGATGCCTTTGGAACATATCAAATCAAAAGAAAGAATGAAGAAATGAAGAAAAGAAGACCCCCATAGATATATATATTTTTTTGTATGGTTGTATAAGGGTAGAACTCTACCCATCTTTTCTTTTCTTTTTTTTTGGAATGACAGACCTTTTTTATTCTTTTATTAGTCTATAAAATTATGTTGTGTTTAGCAGAACAACATGCTTTCATAGTTTGTTTATAATTGATGCTTGAATGTGTGGTTCGATAGACTCTTAGGATAAAATTAATTTTTCTACCCAATTAACAACTCATAACTAAAATTTTTAAACAACTCATAACCTCACATAAAGCTTAAGAATTAAATCAAGATAATAAAATTTTAGTGACCCCTTATGGATGGATGAATGTATACATGCATGTCATATTCTTTCTTTCACTCTTGTTAAGAGGGAGCTTCCATCTTTTCAGAGAATCAAGGCTTAACCTATGAGAGCCTTTGGTGGAAGACACCCCTTTTTCTCTTGATTTAGCCTATAATCAAATTCTCATGCACTTAGGCATACAAAATTCCATAACCTGTGTCAAAATAAAAAGTCCAAAAGAATCAAATAAATTTGATAAAATTTGAATTAGATTAAGTCATGGATTCATACCACTCATGCTCTAGTCTCTTAGAGAGTGAGTCTAAGGACTTAGTTCCTTTCTAAATAAATAATGGCCTAGCCTTCTTGCAAATCATAAGAATTGCCTACATGGATTTAAAGCGTAGGAGGAGTTAGTCGGCCACTGGTAATAAGTCCAGCAATGGGTGGTTTATTCTCTTGTGGAGGTAAACCATATACCCATTTTTCTTAGATTTAGGTTGTGCCTTCATTTTGTACCAAGGCTCCTTAGTTTAGGAATCGGTAGTTTTCTGGCTACAAGCATAAATCCTCACCTCTTGGCATTTCCACCATCTTATGTTGTGGAATTATATAATAAATCTAATAAAATATCAACTCAAATAATCAACTCTTCAATTTCAAAAAATATAAAACCCAACTATAGGATATATTGGAATGCTCACTAGGCTTCCTAGTATCATGAGCATTTCCTACTGTCTCCCTTTAGATTCCAAAAATAAGTCTTCTCCTTGATCTATCCCATTTGATTTTCTGAAATAGCCAATCTTTTGATAGTCTTAACCTTGAAATTTTTGGAGACCCTACTTATCTACTTTAATCGAGAGTATTCTTAAGGAATTCTCATTCCTTAGGATGTAATTAACTATGGGGGCTTGCCTCCATAGGGAACTTAACTAACCCGCTTAAAATAAACCCTATTTTACTTTTCCATGTAAACTAGGGGAAAGATCTCTAGTATATTCAAGACCCATCATGCCTTAGGAGTCCTTATTAATTACCATTATAGGTGGTGATTTCTATCTTTCGATATAATACATCATTCCTTAATGTCGTACTGATCACTTCAATAAGATCTAAGGCATGGTGTCCCCACATCCTCAAAAATAAACACCACAGATTTTTCTGACGACTCCCCGGGAGAGTTCCTCTCTCCAACTTTAGTAGACAATTATTATCTCCAAGCATCGATTATATTTTATATAGGGAGACTATCATTCTTTCTGGCACAGCTTATTTCATCCTTAAGCAAAGCTAGCCAACATCCTTTAGGTTTTAGGACCTCACCCAGGTCTTAAAATCCCTATCTCCCATAGGTATAAGTAAATTAATTAAAAAAAAAAAAATAATCAAATATAAAATTTTGAATCTCTTACTAGCTTTGTGAAGCAAGGTTCATCCCATGCTTAACAAAATTCCAATAAAATCTAAAGCAAAATAATAATAATTATAATTATAATAACAATAAAAACACCTTTTACAAAAATTTTCAAAAGTCTTTTCAAAATAAAAACTCATATGAACCCCATTTAACATAATCCAATTTGTTAAAGGGAGATTATCTCTTTAAAATCAAAATTAAACAAAGAAAAAAAATCATTTCTCAAAAAAAAAAAACTTTTAAATCTCTTTCAAAATAAAATTAATTGAACCCCACTTAGCATACTCAAATTTGTTAAGTGAAGGTTCATTTTTCAAAATCAAAATTAAATCAAATAAACCTTTTCTTCAAAAATAAACATATATATATATATATATATATATATATATATATATATATATATATATATATATATTTAAAACAAAATTAACCAAATTCATTTAACATACTCAAATTTGTTAAATAATAGTTCTATTTCAAAATCAAAATCAAACAACGCCAAAGAAAAAAAATCCTAAATTTTTGAACCTACCATCATTTGGAAAGTAAAGTTCCAAAATTTCTTAAGTCCCAGTCAAAGAGCTCTGAACCTACAGTCATATCAACATTTGACAAGTGAGGTTCCAAAGAAATTCTCTTGAATCTCTCCAAATTGAGATCTAATTATTTGAACCCATTTATCATATTCAAATTTGATGAGTTCAAATTCTTTAGATTTATCAAGAATATCTGAATGAAATTTGACATAGAGCTTGAAAATCTTAAGATGACTTATGATAATGCAATATTCATTATTATCGATCACAAAGTTATGAATCATAAAAACTTTTATGATGAAATTCAACTTAAAACCAAGACGTGGATTTTCACCCTAAAGGAGAAAGGCCATAAAGATTTCTTTAGGGGCCAAGAATGAAATTGACAAGGATTTTGAGTATGTCTTATTTATTCCAGATAAGTATGACTCAAATGACTTGAATCCTAATTCCCAAAAGAAGACAACTCTCAAAATATCAATCATAATCCATAAAATAGCAGTGCCGATGGATTTTAGATTTTAATGATTCCAACTCGGTAGAAATTCCCCCATTCTATGCTTTCATGGTGTCACTATCAATAAAGAGTTAGAATCATCAAATTTCAAAGGTCTAATGGGACAAACTTTAAAAAAAGAAAAAAAAGAAAAAGAAAGAGAGAGAGAGAGAGAGAGAGAGAGAGAGAGAGAGAGTAGGTAGACATCAATTCTATCTCTTCAAGATATCACAAGTCAATTATCATAGCAGGGGTCCTACCACTGATCAACACCATAGAAGAAGCAAACCGTTGGAAATAATCAAATTCTAAATCCTTCTTAAGATACACCTACAATCCAAAATAATGGCATCAAACTATTCTGAAGGTTAATCTCAATGTCTTAGACTATCTTGGAAGGTTGCCCACTAAGCTAAGTAATAAGTGCACTCTATATTCTCAAGAGATAGAAAAGTATTTGATTCTTCCTTGCGCGGCAACCTCCTCAAGTCAGCATATAGAATATCCTATGGAAAAGAAAGACAAGCAATCTCCTCCAAAGAACACAATATAGACAAAGACTCAAAAAAAAAGTAAAGACCAATAATACATATTGATTTAAAATAAAAAATAAATAAATCATATGCGAGATGTAAATTCAAAACAAAAAAAAGGAGAATGAGAAAAGAGAAAAGTAAAACATAATAATACATATTGATTTAAAATCCAAAAAATAAATCATATGTACAAGGTGTCAATTCAAAAAAAAAGGAGAAAAAGAAAAAGAGAAAAAGTAAAGCACCAATAATACATATTGATTTAGAATAAAATAATAATAATAATAAATCATATGTATAAGGTGCAAATTAAAAAAAAGGAGAAGAGGAGAACGAGAAGAAAAGAGAGAAAAAGAAAAGTATATAATACACACATTGATTTAGAATCCAAAGAATAAATCATGTGTATGAAGTGTAAATTCAAGAAAAAAGAAAGAGAGAAAATAATACATGAGCTAAATTTTGACAAACCTGGAGTTAGATTGCAAAAAAAAAAGGTTCTAAAAGGAGGATTCGTATGACTATGAAACGAAAAGTATGCACATTGACTACAATTCTACTATCTCATGATATTATTATAGGATTGGAAGTTAAGAGTTGCTCCTAACCTCTAGCAAAAAAAAAACACACATTATGAGCTTTCAAATTTCCACTTCATTTTTCTTTCTTCAAGCTCGAAAGAGGATTCAATGCTTGTAGATAGATCTTCAAATGAGGTAATAAAATTATCTTTTGCCTAGTCTACTTACTTTACTCAAACAATTTTGAAGATTTTCAAGTAGAGAATGAACTCCCTAAAAAAAAACAAAAAAAAAAAAAACCTCAAAACATGAAGGAGTCCACCCACCCTCCCAACATTCATATGATAAGTTAGAAGGAAAATTCCAATGACTTGGTTTGGTTCCTTTTGTAGTTTAAAGATTGCTTTACCTAAGACCATTATAATGTGCCCAATACATCTCCAAAGATAGCAGTTTATAAACTCAAAATTGAACCTATTGCTATTCCTATTTTTAGAAACTTTTGATGCGAAGAAGAGGATCAAAGTTTGAAGTTAACCTTATTGAAGAAGAAAGATACTACCATGATTTCCCAACATTATTCCCAATCGAAAGGAAGAATATTCAAATCCACACATATGCCAATTTTGAGGATCTAAGATATGTCTTGAAGACAAATTCACATTACCTATATCAAATTTAATAGTGAACATAGCCTCTTTTCATGCGTCTCCTCATTCAAAGATGGGTCAAATGATGTGAGGATGAGAGGTCATCGCATTTATAATTTCCATCGAATTTATCATATAAGGTCAAGCCTTTCACCTTAAAATGTTCACATACCAGCGGGCTATGACTCGAATCTTCAACGAACTCATTCATCACCAAGTCGAATGCTACATTGATGATCTTGTAGTCTAAAGCAAAGAAAAGGAAGACCATCTTTATGATCTGAGTAGTTGTCTTCGATTAATTATGATACTACAACCTAAAGATGAACCCCCTAAAGTATACGATGAGGATGGCTTTAGGGAAGTTTCTAGGCTTGTAGTAAAGCATCATGGAATAACAAAATTGATCTAAAATAAGATTAGAGTGATATTAGAGATGCAACCTTCAAAAAAAAAGAGAGAAAAAAAAAGAAAAAAAAAGAAAAAAAAATAAATAAATAAGGAGGGGCTCAACACAATTAAAATCATTTCAAGGAAGGTTGTCATGTCTAAGATACTTAATCTCTCATTTTTTTAGGTGTCAATCATTCACTACTTTGACAAAGAAAGTAGATATGAAGGATGATAAGTTTCAATACTCATTCAAAAGCATAAGGTTATATTTCATGACACCTCCATTATTGGCCCCTCCATTCGCCTTAGGCCACTAGTTTAAGGCTATCTCCATTTAGGGTACAACTCTTCTTGTTAAAATTTATCATCAATAATCAAATTACAAAACTCTATGCATCGATTGAAAAGATTGAAGGTCTTGAAGAAGAAGAAGAAGAGAGACCTCAATTAATGTTGAATATAGATGGTTTAAACTCTTTCAAAGTTAGTTTATCTCAAAAATCTCCAAATAAAGGTTTGCTTTTGATCATTAAAAGGCCTACTTTAGTGCTTCGAAGGATGAAAAGTAGTTTAAACCACTATGATAGAAGAGTGTTTGTATTTATATGTCAAAAAACATTACTTCAAAATCCATTACACTCAAAATCAAAATTTAAATTTGGAGAATAATTCAAGTAATTGGAATGAGAATTTTCTTTCATACAAATACAAATTAGAGCATAATATTTGAGAAGCCTTCATGAATTTCCTTCACTAAGGATGATCAATTACTTTGACCGGGTCCCAAGGATTTTGGAGAAAGAACACTACTCCTAATTGTTCTTGTTTCATTTTCACACACCTAAAGAAATTTCAAAAAAAAAAAATCAAAGTCAATTTCTTAATGAAGTTATGTTTTCAAATCTACATTCATTAAGTCTAAATTCAAAAAAAAAAAAAAAAAAAATCAATCTACTATCACCCTTCAAATTCTCATCAATCTAAACATTCCTTAAAACACACACATATCTTTCTCTGCTATTTTCATGTGAGAGCAAGCCCCTGTGGCACTCACTCATTATTACCGGTCGGGTTTGATTTGTTGTCCAAAGCAACCGATCACCCAGGTCATTTGTTGGAGGATGTGAGTCCCCGCTTTATTCCTAATTTGACCATTGCAAACCGACAGTGTTTATCGTTTGGTAGTCTTCTCCTTGTCGAACTACCTTTGTGTTGGCTTTGTTTAAGAAGATGTAAGTCCCAACGCTTTCTTCTTGAACTACCACCATACGACTAGGTCGAAGTTTCCAGGTTTAGGTGTAAGAGTCCCGGCATCCTATTCCTTCATATCAAACACAAAACACACATATCTATTTTGATGTGAGAGCAAGCCCTTGTGGCACTCTAAGGTCGATGTGGTCATTTGTTGGAGGATGTGAGTCCACTTTCTTCCTAATTTGACCATTACAAATCGAGCCTTATCAGGTCTTCACCTGCCAAGAACTACCTTGTGTTGGCATTATTTAAGAAGATGTGAGTCCCAACGCTTTCTTCTTGAACTAGCCACCATACTGACTAGGTCGAAGTTTCTCCAAGGTTTAGGTGTAAGAGTCCCGTGGCATCCTATTCCTTTATATCAAACACAAAACACATGTGGGAGCAAGCCCCATGTGACACTCACTCATGCCTAGTCGGGTTCGATTTGTTGTCCAAAGCAACCGATCACCCCAGTGGTCATTTGTTGGAGGATGTGAGTCCCCGCGCTTTCTTCCTAATTTGACCATTGCAAACTGACGAGCACCTTTTTAGTTTGGTAGGCTTCACTACCCTGCTAGTGAACTACCTTGTGTTGGCTTTATTTAAGAAGATGTGAGTCCCAACGCTTTCTTCTTGAACTAGCCACCATAATCTAACTAGGTTGAGTTTTCCTGAGGTTTAGGTGTAAGAGTCCACAGTGGCATCATATTCCTTCATATCAAACACAAACATACATATCTTTCTTTCGTGCTACTTTGATGTGAGAGAAGCCTGACACTCTCACTTTATTTCTAGGTCGGTTTGATTTATTGCCCAAAGCAACCGATCACCCCAGCGGTCATTTTTTGGAGGATGTGAGTCCTCGTGCTTTCTTCATAATTTGACCATTGCAAACCAACGAGCGCCTTGTTAGTTTTGTAGTCTTCACTGCCTAGCCAGTAAGCTACCTCATGGTTGATCCTATTTGAGAAGATGTGAGTCCCTGTGTTTTCTTCTTGAACTAATCATCATGACCCAACATTGAATATATTTGAGGTTTAGGGTAAGTACCAGAGGCTCCTTTCCTCTTGACTACATTTGAGTCGATATAAGCCCCAGTGGCATTCACTCAAGATGTCAGGTTGGATGACACAGCCAAAAGCACTATCCCAACATGGGCCCAGGAGATGTAAGCCTACATGCTTTCTTTCTGACCGATTGCAAAACCGAATATGCACCATATGTTGGTTGATGTTCGCTATGTGGCGACTCACTGGGTACACCACTTGAAGATGTAAGTCTCTACGCTTTCTCCATGAGTTGGCCACCGAATACCTATGTGATATATGACTAGCCATGTCATTTTCTCCAAGGTGTTGAAGCCCTTTGCCCCTTCCGCGGGCATTCTAATTGGATCACGCCCTTGAGACCCCATTTAGACACCGTTACTTTTGGATTAAAAGTCCCCTTTCCGGTAGCCATGGTTGGAGAATTTGTTCAAATGATGATTCTCCTTGGTTTAGTAAATCTGAGACAGGTCTAGACTGATATAATCTCCTTCTCAGTTTGATCCCTCGCAAACAAATTAAACAAACAAACAAAATATGTGCTTGTGGATTAGGAATTCAAGCCCCCAGTGGCCCCTTTCCCAAGCAGGTGTTGACCTAACTTTTGGAGTGAACTCTTAACCTCCTCTTCTTAGACTTAAGACTCTTCTAGACACTAAGATTTCCTCATAAGACACATCTAGTAATTAGTGAACACAACCCAAGCCTAGAGACTTAGAGTGTTAATCATAACATGCCTTGGGTTTAAGTTATCCCTATAAACCAATCTAGATACACTTTCTCAAATGCAAACTCAAACTCAACTTCAAACCATGATCCAAACTTAAATCCAAACCCTTAAGCCAATTTCTTGGTCTTAAGCAAAACTCTCATCCAAATCAAACCTAACTCAATTGATTTTCTCAAAACCAATCAATCCTTTAATCATCATTCCAAGTTCTACCTAAAATCACAATCAAAACCATCAAGTAAATCATTCAAAATCAAATGAAAATTAAAATTAATTCATTAATCGATGCTAACAAATCATGAGATAATTTAACTCAACTTGTAATACCTAAAAATTAAAGTTGAAGTTTGCTCAAAAGATTATAACTTTAAAAATTATTAAATTAAATCAATTAATATTAATCAAATGCATATATATATATATATATATATATATATATATATATATATATATATATATATATAGAATATATATATATATATATATATATATATATATATATAAAATAAATAATAACAAACAAAAAAAATTTTAATATTCGGATAATCCTTTTGAAATTTAAAATAAACTATAAAAAAGAGAGAGAGAAATTAAACCAATTCTAAATATCAAATAAATTTTGGTCAATCAAAATAATTAATTTATTAAAATATGAATCTATATTATAATCAATAATTATTAATCATAATTAAAATTATCTTATGCATATAACTTATAAAATTTCATTCAATTATTTACTAAAGTCATTAAAATTATGTAAAAAAAAAATTTTAAATCATAATAATAAATACAAATCAACTTTCTCCAAGTTAAAAAAAATGAATAAAAAAAAGAAATGCAAAAAGAAATGAATGAAATTTTTTTTATTAAAATACCTACTCAACATGATCATGATAACACAAAATAAAGAAATGCAAAAAGAAATGAATGTATTTTTTTTTATTAAAATACCTACTCCACGTGATCATGATAACACAAAATAAAGAAATGCAAAAAGAAAAAAATAAATAAAGGGAAAACGTGAGAGTGGTTGGGGAAGTAGATAAAACAAATCTATCATCTCTCTCTCTCTCTCTCTCTAGCAGAAACTCTCCCCCGTTTTTTTCATTCCTATGAACCGGACGGGAACACGACGCTGCATGCAAACCATGCCGATCTCCCTCTTCCTCCATAAGTGAGAGTTTCTTTTCCCTCTCGAACTCCAAGAAATACCAGCCCTGCACATAAATGACGGACTTATACTCCAAACCGGCGATCACTTCACTTGCCGATCTCCCTCGGATCTTCACCGCCGCCAAAAATCATCCCCGGTGAGGTAATTTTCACAAACCGAGGCCTTGTGATTTTACATTTTGTATTAAATTTTATTCTTAGAATTTCTTTAAAATCCAGACTTTTATTTTAAATCATCCCAAAAAATAATTTTTTCAATAATCTACAAAAAACATCCACGGACAAAGTGCTTAAACTTTATTTTTCCAAAATACCTCAAAACACCGCTCACCGCCGGACTATAGCCATCCCGCAGTCAGAATCGGACGGTTCATTGCCGACCGCCTCAGCGATGTGATCGATCGCGGGTGTTCTGATCGGACGCTCCGATCTCCGAAGCCGGAGCGCATCCGCCGGAAATGATCCGACCGTCCATCGCATGGTTCGCGACTGGATGGCGAGATCGCATCATCGACCTCCGATCACACGATTTGATCTAGACCGTCTGACGATCGAACGGTCAGAGAAAGGCGGTGTCTTTTCCGCCAAACCGCTGTGTATATATATATATATATATATATATATATATATATATAAAAAATAATAATAATAATTTAAATCATCTGAAACTTCAAATATTCATAAAACATAAAATACTTAACCAAAAATTACAAATAAGAGCTCTTTGGATTCCTCTATCCGAGAGGAATCCAACAAATCCAAAATACTCAAAGTTTATTGAATATTATGAGCGTAATTTAGGTTTTAGAGAAAACCATATTTCATTATTTAAGCCAAAAATATAAGTTAGATTAATTTGAGATTTTCAGATATTGAAACTAATGTCAAAATACACTTACAATAAAAATGTCAAGTTAAAACAACGTTTGGATCGGGAGAAATTAAAATTTTAAATTCAGATTAATAAAATAAATTAAATAAAAATCCAGAAATTTACAAAAATCTTCTAGATGACCTAAATCACTTCAATTGATATCTAGGTCTCTTAAAAAAAAGATTTGATCTTCTAAATCTTAAGAAACCCAAATAAACACTTAAGATTAGAGTTTAAACAATTAAAAAGTTAATTAAGATATAATCTAAAAATAACTCAAATATTAAATCAAAAATCAAAATTGAAAAGCATTCATTAAATCATTAATAAAACTTTAAATCAGAAAAAAAATATCATCTTTAAAGGAGATTAAATTAAATATGATTAAATCTATTTAAGTTAATAAAATTCAATTGAATGATTAAATCTTAAATCAAACTCAAAATCCAACAAACTTAGAAAACTTTAATAATTTGATACTAATAATTAAACTAAATAAAATTAAAGCAAACTTAATTAACCTATGATTAAATACATCCATTTGGAATGAGATAATTAAATAACCATTAAATATTTCAACCTAATAACTAAATTCAACATGTTAATGAAATCAAACAAACATAATAAATCAAATCACATAAAACCCTAATCATAAATAATCAAACTCAATTAGTCAAACATTTAATTAATGAAAATTTAATAAATTAATCCATCATCTTAATTAATCAAATTAATTTAAATAAGTTACATTAAAGCTAACTCTAAGATTAAGCTTAAATCAAACCCATAATTAAATTTAATAATCACACCCCGCGAATAAAACTAATTAAGTTAAATCATATTAAACCTAAACTTGATCAAACATAATTAAGATGCAATAAAACATTAATCAAAACATAAATTAAACCTAAATTATTAAGTTGATCATTAAAACAAACATTTAATTAATCTAATTACCCTTAATCAAACTTAATTAGAACATTTAATTAATGAAAAATGAATTAACCCATCATCTTAATTAATCAAATTAATTTAAATAAGTCACATTAAAGCTAACTCTAAGATTAAGCTTAAATCAAGCCCATAATTAAATTTAATAATCACACCTAAATAAATTAATTAATTAAATTAATCATATGAAACCTAAACTTAATAAAACATAATTAAGATGCAATTAAACACTAATCAAAACTTAAATTAAACCTAAATCATTAAGTCATTAATCTCTAATCAAGCAAACCTTTAATTAATCTAATAATTTCAATTGACCCTTAATCAAACTTAATTAATCAAACATCTAATTAATGCAAACTTAATAAATTAATCCATTATCTTAATAAACCAAATTTAACTTTATAAATTAGATTAAAGTTAATTCAAATTAAATACTTAATTAATCTACTAATTAATTTAATCATACTTACTAAATAAATTAATTAAATAAATTACATTAATCATATTAAACTTAAGCTTAATCAAACATAAAAATGCAATTAAATGATAATCAAACCCTAATTTAAACTTCAATCATTAATTCATCAATTACATCATTAACTCAAATAAACATGAAATCAAATTAAGAGTTAAACAAATCTTTATTTAATTTAATCATACCTCTTAAACAAACTAATTAAGTTAATCAAATTAATTATATTAAACTTAATTAATCAAAATGAAATTAAATATTAATCAAAACATAAAACTAAACCATTAAGTCATTAATTACATCATTTGTCTAAACAAATATGAAACCAAATTAAAAAATTAAAACA
>CM038229.1:70542991-70605208 GCA_021442155.1 Cymbidium sinense
AGAACAACTAGATTGAAAAGGAAAGAGATTGAATTTCTTCAGAGAGAAGGGGTTAAGCAAGAGCTCAGAATTGACCTTTGTTTCAAGAAGACACAGAATATCTATACAATATTCTTGGATTAACCGCTTACAGTCCCGTATCCGGCCCTCAGCAGAAAGCCCGCGTACGTTCCAGCTACCTAAGACCGAAAAATCATTGAGAAGATGAAGAGGAGGGCTTTTTGCCCTTTTTCTGCTTTCCTTTATTGGTAGAAGGGGTAGTATTCTTTTCCCCATTGGGTGGAGCCTTCCATGGAGTGTTTGGAGTTTTACCTCGCAATTTTAATAGCAGATGGTTAGGAGGGTGGCAGATCTAGTTAAGACACCTGAAGCCAAATACTCAATTTATTGTTCCAATGATTGGTCATTATCTATGAACTCCTCATTTGCATCAAGTTCGTGACATCCTCAATATGGGGAGAAGGGATTGTTGATTAAGATTGGTGGATGTTATGGCGAGAGTTTTGGGGTTGGCAAGACTTGGGTTCTTTAATGGAGGGATACACCATCAGATTGAGAGGTTTTCTTAAGACCTCGAGCACTACCTCTCAGTTGGGAGAGCTATATTTTGCTCTCACGGGAGCTACACGGTTTTGAGGGCATTTGTTCTCGCATGAGAGAAGGGACACTTAGTACAACAAAGGTTTCCAATCGTATATGATGATCAAACTTCATGCCGCTTGGGTTTATGGGGATTGAAGCTGGAAGAATAGAAGATGTATTTATTTGCACGCATATTCTTGCAAATGTAATACGAGCTTTAGATGCTGTAAGGTTGTCCACTGCCAATGGTATACCAATCTGACTAGCCACCTTTGAGAATCCTTTTTCATTCCAGCAACATAAAGGAAAATTAGGAAGCTTGATCCAGAGAGGAATCTCAAAAATTTATTCTTTAGAGGGTCTAAAATTCCATTTCCATTGCTGAAAAATGAATGGCCTGCCATTGAGGAAGCACGGACCGTTATCCCACACGATATTATAGTTTTCCTTACAGGAGAATTTGAAGAGAAAGAAGTCCCCTTCCAAGGTTAGCAACTCCATATTCCCTTTGAATTTCCCTTTTTTGTTTACTGCAGCAAGCAGTGAACCATAGAACGACCTTTTCCTATCGCATGCCCTACTAAAGACATATCCCACTCTTTCGCCCTTAGATAAATCCTCTTGAGAAACTCACTTGAGAAGAGGAGGAATAAAGGATAGAGATAAAGATTTGCTCTTGTCATTCGAGCAATAAGGAGCTCCTTGAGAAGGCTGAGTCAATCGATCTCTTACCAAGGAGAGGGGTTTGAAGAGGAAGAGTTCAAAGGGGAAGGTTTGATTAAAGTGTCTCCAGAAGCCATAATGAACAAGCGTTCTGAGGACCGACCTCAGCAAGAAGCGGGAGTTGACAAGGGATCTAACTAGTGGAGAAAAGGAAAAAAGTGGAAAGATGGATTGGCAGAAAGGAGAACTTACCTTGAAGGAACCCTACAGTCGCCATCTCATTAGCTTGGTCTCAGAGGGTTCTGTTCAATTAAAGATTCTCTCATCCCATACATCAATATTTACTCTTTATTATTTATGATTTTAGATTTAGTAATATATCTTTCAAATATTTGAGTATTCATGTTTATATAAAAAACTTAGGATCAATGATTATCAACTCATTTTAGCATATGAATTGTTCGATGGAAATAATTTTTCTTTTAGTGAAAGATTTTAATTAAGTAATTTCTTCGTAAATAATCTTCTCTTCTTTTAGCTTAGAGCAACAACTATTCTTAAAGATTCCCTTAAAATCATAAACAGTCATATAAATAAATATTTATTCAATAATGAGAATGAATGAAAGCTCTAAATCTTCACGTAGAACCTCGCTACTTAAATCATATTTCTTGAGTTAAAATTATTTGAGAATTTTACTATGAGAATTCTCTTGTTAGCAAAAAGTAGAGCAATTCTTTTTCAAGCCTAATATATGCTACTCCCACTTCATTCAATCATTATTGGTGTTATCTCAAACCTTCCCCTACTCTCTAGCTTAATTAAATGCCATATTATTATTATTATTATTATTATTATTATTATTATTGGAGACACAATTCCTTTGGAAGGAATGGAAAGTCTTGCTTCTTTTGATGCAAAGAATTTATTTTAGTTTTTTCGAGAGCTGAATATGAAATGGGCTAATTTTCTTTATTTTTTTTATTTTTGTTTAAAGAAGACTATTGTGGAACTTTATCATCATGAATTAAGCATCCCTTCTCTTTATGTCTAAAGCAAGGTTGTTAAGAATTGTAATAATAACATCTTTATTAAATATTTTTTATGTAACTTATATGTAACATCTCACCAAATTGGAAATTCTTCTTTATGCCTCTGTAAATTAGGTTCTTCAACATAAGAACTCTCATCATCATAAAAAAATGGTGCATAAATTTTATCACATCTCTATGGGACTTATCATGGCTATCATTTGAGAAAAGAAGAACAATAAAATACATAGCATCACTCCTATTGACACTTGTCACACTTGATTTTAATTTGAGTAATATATATGATAAATAAAAAAAACTCTAAATAAAAATACTCGACAGACGATGAAATTGATGTTTTCATTCAATGCTAGATAGTCATATGTATCACATACTTTCTTTGTGATGATTCTATGATGGTCACTATCCTTGCATATTAATTGACCTTGAGTTTTTAGTATTTCATATTGACCTTACTAGTTTGATTGAGGTTGATTTATTACTATTATTAATTACTAATATATGCATTTATTTTGCTTATTTCTTAAGTTTAACACTATTATAAGTAGGTTGAATGAAATGGATATATATATATATATATATATATATATATATATATATATATATATATATATATATATATATATATATATATATATAGTTTGGTGTTTGGTGGGAGGGGGTGGATCTATAATTTCTCATTATTATTTTTAGGCTATTGTAATAATTTTAATTTTGCTGGATTTGGGTTATGATGAAACATGCTTAACCTTGAGATAGTTATCAGCTTATAAGTTCTATTCTCAAGTTATTATTGGATGGACTATGTGTACCATTAAATATATTATGAATCTAACCTCACCATTTTGAGTTTTCTCTTTCTTTATAAAAGTCTACAATTTTGAGAGTTTAGGATCTTCTTTTCTTGAACTATCTTTATATTATTACATTTTGAAGGATGGTTTGCTACTCTTTTTATTTTTTTCACCTTTGTATTTGCCTTTTTTTAAAATAGAATTGGACTTCACCTTCTCTCCCCCCCAACCAAAAAAAAAAAAACTTTTGAAAAGCTTTAAAAGGTTATTTAATTGTAGGAATTATAAGTATAATATAAATAAATTATTTTTGTGTCTAATAAAAATAAATTATATACAAAGCATTTGTAGAATGGATTTAAAATAACCTATAATTTTTTTATTTTTAACAAACTTAGAATTTACCCAAACCTAGTAAAATTTAGATAAAAAAGCATAACCCCCGATGTCTTCTTCCTCACTCAAGATAACCACCTATGATAGTGTTGACCTCACTTTTGGAGTGAGCTCTGAACTTCCTCATCATAGATCTAGGACTCTTATAGATACTAAGAGTTCATTAGTCTTAAGACACTTCTAGGATTAAGAGACTTAGAAAAGTTAGTCATAGAGATAGTGCCTTGGGATTTAGGAGAGACTTGCCTACCCTATAGCTCCCAATCTTGCTTCCTTCTTTCAAACCAAACCTCAAATTCAAATTCAAATTCCAAAATCAAATTCAACTATCCAATGATTGAAATCCATCACCAAATTCAAACTCCAAATACCTTCCTAGTTTGATTTTATCTTATTGACTTAGCCTTAACCAAATCCAAATCAACCCTATTCCAATTGATTTTCTCAATTATCAAAATTTTAAATCAAATTTAAATCATAATTCCAAATGATTGAAATCCATGATCAACTCCAAATTCCAAATCAAGACCTTCTAAGCCATATGGACCTACCTCCATAAACCTAACCACTCCTTTAAACTAACTCAAACTTGGTTGATTTCTTTATAAATCAATCTCTTCATTTATATTCATAAATATAAATAAAAATCCAAATTCAAACCTTTCAAATCAAATCAAAATAAATTAAACCAAATCAAAACCCAAGTTAGCTCTTTTAACTTACCTCTAAGCTTAATCAAATTTGCTTCCAAATCACTCCAAACTCAAGTGATTTTCTCATGACTCATTTATATCTTCATTTATATTCACAAATATAAATGAAATATAAATTAAATGACCAAAACCAAACTCAAATCAAATCAAATTCTCAATTTTAGCTTTTAGCAAACTTTTGAACTTGGCTAATGAAACCCAAATCAACTCAAAACTCATGGATTTCTTCATGATTCAATCATTCCTTCAATCATGGATCCAAATATAAAAATAAACCATTATCAAACCAAAACTAAGTCAACAACCCAAGCAAGTTAACCCTTATGATTGAATTATCATATGAACCAAAATCCATTTGGCTCCAAACCAATTACAATTAGATTTATATTTCAATCCTAAACTCATATGTGAGTTCAATCAAACTTGAATCAAGCCTTGATCAAGCCAATTGATCCTTTTAGGCTCACTTGACCTAAAGTGACCTAAAGGACTTTTTTAAGCCAAGTTCTAATCTAACCCAAATTGGATTGAATTAAGCTCATCTAAATCTAAATCATCCATGAATTATCATGGGTGATCAACCACCTTGAATTGGGTCAAACCAAATCAAACCTAGCCTTTGACAAAGTCAACACTTAGCCCAAATAAAATCCAAACTAGCCAAAATATACCATATGCAAAATTGATTGAAACCACTGACCAAAATCCATTCATAATCAATGATTGAACATGACCAAGTCATCAATTGAACCAAACCAAGCCTAATTGGCCACCTGACCTAAGTTGACTCAAATTGTCCTATAAAGCCAAAATGAGTCAAATCATGATTTAATCCAAATTGATTGTAACCAATAGCCCAAGTTTATTCCAAATCACTTGTTAAACTTGACCAAAGCCATGATTGAGCCCAAGTTGAATAATTGGTCAACTTGACCCAACCTAGCCCAAATGTAAATTGACCAAAATTTAAATTAATTCCAAATTAAATCAAGCCAATGTCTACTCATTTTAATCAACCAATTACTTGACTCAACACCTAACTAACTAACATAATTGGTCAAATTGGTCAAATTGACGACCAATTTGACCCTTTTGAATCAAAATGAGTCAAATTCAAACCTAGCCAAACCAATCCAAACTAATTGAAGCAAAACATCTCAAGTCATCATATGAACCTAACTAAGCCTTAGTTTGACCCAATTTGACCAATTGGTCAACCCAACCCAACCCAGCTAAATGAACCCATTTTGACCAAATGAATCTAAATCCCTCCAAAGCAACTTATGGGACCCTAAGGCTTAGTCATTCCCGACCCAAGCATGCCCTACTTCATTCCCAAATTAGCCTAAAAGCTAAGTGAGCCCCACCAAAGGAATCAACCATAGGATTTAAACCTTAAACCTAATGGATCAAAGCTATAGTCAACTTTCCCATCCCCATCTAAGCTCAACACTACATGGAACCTTCACTCCTAGCTAACCTACCAACCTAGGTCACCAAGGACTGGGAGGTGAGTTGACTCACCTCTAACCTAAACGAGCACCCATTGGATCAAGCCCATGGGAACTTTGCACATTGGGTCCATGGCCTCCCCATCACTCCTCCCATCCCTTAGCTGACCACGATGGAGATAAGGGATCTGGTGAGCTGGTAAAAATGTGCAGCCATCAATGATGGAAAATTGAGGGTATGCCCCTTAATTCAAACAAAATTTCAAAAGAATCAATTCATGAGTCCCTAAGCCCATTCAACTCCTCGAGAAATTCCAAGGATCCCAAGCCCTCTCCATTCACCATTCCTGCAAATAAAATGACACCCTTCCCTCAAGCAATACTCTCTATTAAACCAAATCCCCTTGCACCCATCCTCATCCCAATCAAAGCCAACCAAACCACCCAAGCTCCCAGCGAGGTGTGAATTGAATGCTAGATCGGCTGGCGTGTGCGATGGATTTCGAGCACCCTAGGCCAAATTGAGCTCGGACTTCTTCAATAGGCCTCCCTCAAACTAGTAAAGCTACCTCACGCTTGCATCACCGGACATTAGCTCCGGTGAGGTAATTCCTCAAAATTGTAGCTTTAGGCCTATGTGTGTTGGTCTTTTGTGAAAGAAATCTCCATGTCGAGGGATTTGTTGGATGTGATATGCTCCTTTAGATGGTATACATTTGATCCCAATCGAGCTCGTAAGATCGATCGAATGAGAAAGATGACGGTGCTCATCTTTCTACTCATGATAGATAGATCACAAGCCATCCATCTCATGTGATCGAGATGAATGATCAAATCACCTAGATCCTTCGATTTCTTTTAACCCACAATTAAATCATGTCCATCTTAGATAAGACAACCTTAAGAAAGTCCCACCACCGCTAAGTCGACGCGGATGTGACTACTTAAATAACATAACATGCGGAAAAGTCGCGTGGCCCAATGGGATTAAGGGCTTAATTAGGTTAATTAATTAATTTTTAATCTTGAAACTTCCTAAAATCATAACTAATTGTAGAAAGATCCAAAAATACAAACTTAGGCTCATTTTGAAGATATTTTAGAGGAGAATATTAGAAAATTATAATTAATTGATTTTGACTAGTGACCTTGGCTTAATTAGGTTTTATCAAAATATAATTAGCTTAATTTAATTAAGAACTCAATTAATCTCAAATTTTTTAAGAATGTTTAGAGATGACCTCCCTCTTTTTTTTTTGGAATTTTATTGATTGCTTAATTAGTTATTTGATTAAGCCCTAATCACTCTCTTAATCCAATTGTAATTAAGAATGAAAGAACTTGATTAATCATTTGAACATAATTATCCCTATTAAATAGTAAGATCACTTAGAATGTGATAGATATTTTTCCTTATTCATTTCTAAGTCTTCTTTATCTTTAAAAAATCAAAATTAATGGGTTAATGGAATGATTAATTGATTAATTAAGTGATTAAATCTTCAAAATAAGAAAATCAAAACCTAATTAAATGTTTAAATGATTTAGAGATTATGATTGAGGCCTTGCCCTTGATCCTTTCCCCAAGCTAATTTCATCATTCAACTTAAAACATAACCAAAACATTTAATCAATTCATTAAAAGCTTAATGAAATTAAAATTAAAACTCAATTCATCCTCACCTAAGCAACCTTTAATCTTGGGTAGCTCCTTGTTCAATAACCTAAGGTGAGAGGTAATGAAATTATGATTGGCTCACATGTGTGAGAAAATCATAAGAGTAATTGAGATCCTTAAGCTTAATTAACTATTAATCATAAGCCAATTGCATTAGCCCCTTTCATTTCTTAGAGCATTGCAAATTTACTTTTCATGTGATTGTATATCATATTGGTTTATTATTAATTAGTTAATTAACTTACGGTGATATAGGTAAGGGATAATTAATTCATTTAATTCATACCTTAACCTAATCAAAACATAAAATCAACTTAAATATTCTTCATTAAACCAAATTAATTCATACATGGGGAAATGGGTTAGGATTAACAAATATTTGTCATCTTAAATCAAATCAAATTCAAAGATAAAAATCTCCTCAAAAAAATTTTGATTCATTTTAAATAACCTTATTTAATATGATTATCCTTAGAAATTAATTGGGGTTAATGAAATAATGTGTTTACATTCCTTTATTTCTTTCCAATCATGCTAAATATTATTTTCCATATGAAATCATACATTCATTTTTTTTAAAATTAATTAAATAAAATATTTTTTTTTATGTGAAATTGTATGTGTTGGCTAAAATTAAGAATATGAGTGACTATTATCACTATTAAACAAAAAAAACTATTTTTAAAACCTATAAATTAATTATTACAAATGAAGTAATGCTAATCACAAATACTTGTAAGCTTGCATGATGATAGTATAATATGTATTATGAAGTTCTTTTTTTTTCTCTAAACATGGATTCACAGATTTGCAAGTGTATAGTTCATTTGAAAAGAACACAATACTTGCCTAAATCTATTCCTATGAATCTCTATGTTAGGACTTAGGAAGGTTTTTCATATTACACATGTAAATTATACAACCACATCAAATAATTTCTTGCATGATTCCTTATCCATTTGGTTTTTTTGTACATTCATATGTATTTGAGAAAAGTGGTATATTAGTTTGGACATCTCTGGTATGAGGCTTCAAGTAGCCTAAGTAGGTTTTGTACCTTACGCCCCTAGTGTAGAAAATAATATGTCGTACTCACTTAAAACTCTTATACATATGCATGTGTGATGTGGCCAATAAATAAAGAATCAAAAATCAAATAAATAAAAAATAACTTTTACATGGATTTTCCTATCCTTATAGTTATTCATACATTTACATATAGCTAAGAAAAGTGATATATTAGTTTGAACATCTCGGGACTGCAAGACTTTAAGTAGCCCTAAGTAGGACTTGTACTTTACTCGATAAAAAAATAATGGCGTCATACTCACTTATAACTTTTATACATGTGAATGTGTATTTAGCTAATGGATGAAAAATCCCTCTTTTCCACATAACAAAAACATGCATTCATAATTCAATTAACAAATGAAATATTTAAATTTCAAAATACATTTATTTGCATTCATCATCAAAGTATGCTAAGATTTACATTACATATATAGCTATGCTTAAGATTATTCATATGCATGATATACATGATGGAAATAAATGAATGAGTGTGTGTTATGTGATAGTAATCAATCCTAATTAAACTAAACTTAGAGTTAATTAAAACACATAGTAAACCATTTACTAAAGAAAATTCATTAATCAACTTACCTTAGAAATTACTTAAGGTAGGAATAAAGGAGAGACTCACCCTCTCTTTCTCTCTTTATAACACTTTGTTGTTAAGTGTAGGCTATAAGAAACATACTATGTAAAAATCCCCAAATCAACTAAACCACTTAAAGAGATATAAATTAAATCCCTCACACTTAGCAAATCATAACTCTAAAGCCTAGTTACCACAACACATGCGCATTAAGCTAAGTCACCATTTCTAGCTTTATGTTGGGGTGGTGCATGGTTCAAGAATGTTTAGTTTTGTGATGTATTATTTTAGACGGATGCTGGTGGTGTGTAGCCTAATGTTAGGCCGATATTAGCCTAATCATGTTTTATGCAGGGGTATGCTTAAGGAGCCGCTATAATAAAAATATAAATATTTTTTGCTGTGCAGGTCGCTTAGTCCCAAAGCATAACCAAAGTTAGGACAGATGAACTTGGTTACCCATGTGTGGGGTGCTAAGTCTAAATTATTCCTATAACTGCTTAGGTTGTATGGTGTGTTTAGTTAATATTTATTTTACAGGTGTAGCTAGATTTACCTTCCTTACTTTTAATGAAAATTTTGCATTAGGATTAGAATAAGTGTTATAAGGATTAAGGATGAGCATTGGATATAAGACCATGTATTATATACCATGTGATGCTTTTAGAGCAAGCCACATCCCAATCAAACAAAAAGAAATAAAGAAATGAAGCAAACCAAGAAATGAAAGATGAAGAGTGAAGAATGGAGGATGAAGAATGAAGACCCCCCCATAACACTTCTCATTCTGTAATTGTAATTATTCTTTCATTGTACCAGGATGTATAAGGGTAGAGCTCGGCTACCCACATTTCTTTTTGGGTTGTACGATGGTATCCGACCACACTGGCCTTTTATTCTTTTGCGATAGCTTCATAAAATTGTTTGATGTTTTGTTTAGCTTATGCATTAGAAATAGCATGCCTTTTTATAGTTTCTTTATGATTGGTGATTGTGTCTGGATGTGATTAGGCTCTAGGATAAAATAAATTATCTATCCCATTAACAACTCATAACTAAAATTTTTAAAAAATTCATAACCTCACATAAAAGCCTGGGAATTAAATCAAGATAATAAAATTTTTAATAACCCCTTAGTTGGATGATTGAATGTATAATATCATGAATGTCGTATTCTTTCACTCTTGCTAAGAGATTTCTATCTATGCCAAAGAATAAAGGCTTAACTCGTAAGTGTTTTGATGGAAAGACACCTCTCTTATGATTTAGCCCATAATCAATTTCTCATGCATTTAGGCATACAAAACCTATAGCTTGTATCAAAATAAAAGTATAAAAATAAATAAAACTTGACAAATTTTGCATTAGATTTAAGTCATTACTCATGCCCTTTATGATCTAGTCTCTTAGGGAGAGAGTTTAAGGACTTAGTTTTTTTAAGTATAAATACCTAACCATCTTGTAAAGTATACAACTTGCCTACATGGATTTAAAGTGTAGGAGGAGTTAGTCACACGCCACTCTGGTAATAAGCCCAATAGTGGTTTACTCTCTCTTATGGAGGTAAACCATATACCCACTTCTCTTTAGATTTAGGTGTGCTTTGCTCTCGCCAAAACTCCCTAGATTTAGGATATGAGGTCCTTGTTTCCCTTTGCGGGCTACAAGCATAAATTCTCACCTATTAGGCATTTCCACAATCTTGTATCGTGGAATTAGAAGTCCTAAATTTTTAATAAAATTTCAACTCAAACAAATAAATCTTCTCAAAATTAAAATATATATAAGCCCAACCATAGATAAATTGGAGTGCTCACTAGCTTCTTAGTATCATGAGCACTCTACCATTACCTTGGTTTCGATAAGAACTCTTCCCTTTTGATCTCTCCCACTTGATTTTTAAAAATACAACTAATCCTTTGATAGTGCTACCTTTGAATTCTTTGGAGACAACAATCACTTACTTTAATCGAGAGTATTCTTAAGACATTCATTTTTTCCTTAAGATGTAATTAACTATCGAGGCTTGCCTCCATAGGGAACTTAACAAACTCAATTTGAATAAACCCTGCTTTACTTTTCCATGTAAAGTAGAGAAAATCTCGATATATTTGAAGACCATCATGCATTAAGAGTCCTTATTAGGTGATTAGGTCCATTATAGGGTAGTAACTTCTATCTCATAAGATAGTACATTATTTTTTAATATCGTACTTGATCACTCTAATGCGTACATCTGCAGATTTGCGTGGTGTCCCCTCACATAAACACACCAACACAAAAATAAACACCACAAATTTTTCTGGCGACTCCACCGGGAATGGTTCCTCTCTCCATCTCTAGTAGACAGTTGCTGACTCTAAGCATCAATAGTGGACTTGTATTTTATATGAGTCCGAGACTATCTTTCTTTCTATTGGCACTTAGCTTATTTAATTCTTAAGTAAAGTTAGCCAACATCATTTAGGTTTTAGGACCTCACTCTGTGTAGGTCTTGAAACCTGTTGGTTCCCCAATAAGTGAAAACATAACTTATCAATGAAAGGGGAGATAATAAAAATTTGGAACCTCCTCACCACTTGGTGAGGCAAGGTTCATCATAAAATTTAAGGAAAATAATTCCTTTCACAAAAAATGACACTTTCCAAAAGCACCTTTATAGAAGCTCACAAAATCATAAAGTCAAAACCCCTCCATGATTGCTACATGGAGGTTCTTTTCAAAAGTAGATCATGTCGATTCTCATTTAATATATCCAAATTTGTTAAGTGAGAATCCCTATTTGAATTAAACATAAATTTGACCTTCACTTAACAATTTCAATTTGTTAAGTGAGGATCCCTATTTGAATAAAACATAAAATTTGACTTTCATTTAACAATGTCAATTTGTTAAGTGGGGGTCTCATTTTCAAAAACATAAAATTTGAATTTCACTTAACAATTTCAATTTGTCATTTTTAAAACATAAAGTTTGATTTTCACTTAACAAATTCAATTTGTTAAGTGGGGGTCTCATTTTCAAAACATGAAATTTGACTTTTACTTAACAAATTCAATTTGTTAAGTGGGGGTCTCATCTTTCAAAATATAAAATTTGATCTTCACTTAACAATTTGTTAAGTGAGGGTTTCATTCTCAAACATGAATTTGACTTTTAACGCCAACTTGTTAAGTGAGGGTCTTATTTTCAAAATATTTGACCTTCACTTAACATATTCAATTTTTGCTAAGTGGGGGTCTCATTTTATTTTTAATTTTAAATTTGACTTTCACTTAATAATTTCAATTTGTTAAGTGGGGGTCTCATTTCCAAAACATAAAAATTTGACTTTCACTTAACAATTCTAATTTGTTAAGAGAGGATCTCATTTTCAAAGAAAATACATTTAGGCTTTAACTTAAGATATCCAATATTGCTAAGTAGGAGTCTCATTTTCAAAGCATATGTTTGGTTCTATCTAATACATCAAATTTGTTAAGTAAGAACCACATAACCATGCCATTTTGGATTCCCACTTAACATACCAAATTTGTTAAGTGAGGATCCCGTTCTCAAGTTATATCATACTTTGACTTCCACTTAACACACCAAATTGTTAAGTAGGAATCCCACTTTCAAAAAACATATCAAACACATTTAGGCTTTCACTTAACATGCCAAATTTGCTAAGTGAGGGTCTCTTTTCAACACACATTTGATCCCTATCCAATTTTTCATATCAACCACACTTGAGCTTTCACTTAACACACCAAATTTATTAAGTGAGAGTCTCATTTTCAAAGGAAAATAAACATATCTCAAACACATTCAGGGCTTTCACTTAACATACTAAATTTGTTAAGTGGGACTCCCATCTTCAAAGAAAAATAAATATATCTCATAAACAGAGGTGGCCTCTACTTAACATACCAAATTTGTTAAGTAGGAAGCCCCATTTTCAAATCAAAATATTACACAATCAAATCTTAACAAGAAAAAATATTTCAAACACATAATCATAAGCTCTTCTTAGCATACCCAAAGTTTCTAAGTAGAGATTCTTTCAAACTATCCATATTTTCATACAAGAAATGTACAACACAAATAATCTCCAAAAGAAAGAAATCTCTCCCTAAATTTTTGAACCCCACCCAACCTACCTAAATTGGTTAAGCATGGGTTCTAAAATAAATAAAAAAATCAAATGGCAAAAGACTTTCTTCCAAACACAAATCTCTCCAATGAACCCCACTTAACATATTTGAATTGTTGAGTGTGGGTTCAAAACTCCAAACTTTTGTTACTTGTGTGGAACAACTATCAAGGTAGAAATTTGATACAAGTTATATTTCAATAAATGCCATATACAAATTTAGCGCTTTCTTAGCTTCACAAATGGCCTCTTAGAAGTTTGTTTTCACCTTTATGTTCGGGATGGATCCAGCCTCCCCCAAACTGACTCCACCCATCTAGTGTTCTTTGGCCGTGGATTTGAGGAGCTGCACCCATGAGTGACCCTCACCACTATTAGCCGGGGAGGTGGTGGGAAGTCATCACATCAACTTGCCTTCTAATGCCGAGTATCTTTCCCTAAAGAGGAAGGCGAGGTTCGTTCCGGTGCTCTTACTCGGTTGTTCCCCACCGGTGCATGCTAGCAGTTCCTCGTTGGTCCCCTTTAAGGGGAAGGCTATCCTGGCTTTGGAGATAGCCTCCCCTACCTTCGAGGTAGGATCTAGCTCTCACACTACCTTACTCAACTATACAGATCGCATTAGGACACAATAAGAGCAAGATCAAGCGACCACGAGCATGCCGCCCATGAGATGGGTGCCACATCTCACATTACAAATGAGGGTTCTCGTTGTGAGGTTTCTCCATTGCTGACTAGCAACCAGTTCCACCACCTCTCGGCATCAAACGAAGAGGAGGATTATCAAAAGATAACTGCATTGCCTCCACCTCCTACATACCACAAGGTTTCGACTAGGGACATGAAGAAATCCTATGCCGGTCTATGGACAGTTTTACAACAGGTAGGTAGGGTACATAGATGTTCAGAGTCCAATACAATATTTGACTTGATCAATCATTCCTAGAGTGTTTAGGCACATTCACGATGAGCATTAGAGGCCCGAGTAACAGCTCAATCAGGGAGCAGGGAGCAATAGAGGTTTGCCAAACAATCACCTCAGCTCTAGTTGATTTCCCTAGTCACCGAGCCACCAGGGCTAACAGGACTGATAGCATAGTGTTGGCAGGTACCATCAGTCGTAAGGGAAAAGTCTCGACGAGGGTAGAGCCGATGTTGTCTCCACCATACTAATCCACTCTTCGCCCACCCTCACCAGTTCAGGTCCCACCATCCACCATGCCTACAAAGGCATAGAAGATAGTATCTGGGGAGAAGAAAGCCCCCTTGGTGATCCGGCTATGGCCAAAGGATCCTTCTTCATCTACTCCACCGACTGAGGTAAGGGTGAGTTCACATACTTGACCTCCTACTTCAGTCTTGGTGAAGGAGTGGCGGCTCTGCAGCATCGTGGTCACACCACCACCACCACCACTACTAGAGCTAGTGATAGTAGCAACTATAGAAGTGGAAGGGGACAGTTTTGCAGTCCCCATGGTAGTGGATCTCCTTAGGGACACTACTCCACCCATGATAAGAACACATCTCTCATCCAGTCATCTCTCGTGAGCCAACACTCTTGTGATAGGTAGTGTTAGGTGCATCTGTTAGTGAGCACAACCACTGTACCCATCAACAACGCATATTTGTACCGACATGGTTAGATCATTCCCTAGATGAGATCCTAGCAAGATTTTGTAGAAAGAGAGAGCTTCAGGAAGTGATCGATCAACAGTGAGGAGGAAAGGTCAGCTTTGATCCGATGAGGATGATCTCCTTGAGGATTGACTGAAGTTCACATGGTCGATACTAGGGGATAACTTTAGAGAGACCAGCACAATCAGGAAGGTATTGTAGTTGAAGAGGATGACATTGTCCATTCAACTCAGCACCTCATCCACTAGCTTAGGTAGAGGGATGATCATATTGATCAAATGGGAAAGAAGATCGAAGAGTTGATAGTAGTGGTGTCAGCATTGCAGAATTTAGCTCTGATTTCACAGCCTTCTCCCATAATGGCCGATAGAGCAAAGTTGGCACACAATTTAGATTATCTTAGATGCATTCTGGGAGAGATAGTGGTAGCCTACATAGGAAGGTGGTGGATAGCATCTCCATGCATGAAAAGACATCAAACATATGAGCAACAAGTGAGGGATGCTTTGACGCAAGCCCAAGGTGGATCATCTGTTCCAAAGGGTAGATCCTATCCTGAGGAATTTGATGGTGTCCAATACCTTAAGGGCTTCATGCCTTCATCCTTCAAAATTTTTTATGGAAGTGGGAACCCTCGACAGCACATAGCACATTTCAGAGCCGGATGTTGTAATGTCAGTGGCAGCGATGCACTCTTATTTTGCATCTTCGTTAGTAGTTTGATAGGCAACACATTTGATTGGTATACTGAACTATCCAATAGTTCAGTGAAGACATTTGTTGAGTTGGAGTAGCTCTTTATTAAGAGATTTATTGGAGCTCAAAGAGGGTAATCGTATCTTGTTGTAGCTCAACAACACCCCGGTGAGTCCCTTGTTGATTACATTCTTAAATGGTGCAATTTAAGTATGAAGTGCGAACTATAACTATCTGAGCAACATGTCATTGAAATTTTACTTAAGAATATTCATGGCCTGGTCACCTTCATGCTTAAAGGGTTCACCATTTAGACATTTGAGAAATTTATCAACAAGGCAGCTAGTCTACAAGGAAAGGCCAAACAGTTACCTTTTCAAGATCGCCCAGAGGCATTTGAGAAAAATCCGTGGGTCCAGATGATAAGGGGAAGTAGCCAATCAGGGTTCAGTTAGACAGACCTCAAGCTCAGCAACCTCCTCTACCACCTCTTTTGCCACCACCTCAGTTGCCACAATGGCCTCCACCACTGCTTGCTCAGTAGTATCCCCATCTGCAGCATCAACAGCAGTATTCTTATCCACCATCGGTTAACTATCACTTACTTACTTTTTCTGACAAATTGAATAAACCTTATTCACTCGAAAGGGAGGTAGTCAGGAAGATCTTTAAGAACCTCTTAAAGAAGCTTGATTTTCAGTTACCAGAGCCTAGGAGGCTGGAGGATGTGGGCAAGAGTGATGATCCAAACTTTTGCCCCTACCACCACATGCTAGGTCATGTCTTGGAAGATTGCTTTACCTTTAAGGACTAGCTTGAGCATAGCTACAAGTTGGGTGCCATTGTCATCCCTAAGGAATACCTATTAGAACAACCCTCTAGTTCTGCTAGGATAATATTTGGGGATACACACGATCTTCTCATGATAGAGGAAGGTTGGGATATTTCTCTATCCTGAACCTTTAAAAAATAATTTCTAAGATCGAAAGTTACCCTTGCAGGTGCCTGAAGTAGCTCAAACCTCCAACTCTAAGGAAGGTTTGCAAGTTGCTAAGAACAACTTGAGAGAGGTAGAAACCCAACAGCAGTAGCGACAGCTTCCACTTGCCCATGAGAGCATATTAGCACAACCGTCGACTGAGTCCAGCACTCATTTATAGTTGTAGCCATAGCTCATTCAGCTAGTTCTTCTTCTAGCGACCTCACCTTTGGAGTGAGCTCTCAACATTTCCATCTTAGACATAGGACTCATCTTAGACATTAAGAGCTTCCTTAATCTTAACACACTTCTAGTGATTAGGTGAACATTTAACCTAACCATAGAGACTTATAAGAGTTAGCCATAAGAATGGGTTATGTCTTATGGGTATTAAGAAAACTTGCCTACCCTTTAGCTTGAACCAAATCTTTACTTCCCTCTTTCAAGTACAACTTCATCCAAATCAAATTCAAATTCAAATCCATTCCAAATCAAATCTTAAACTAATTTCAACTTAATTGATTTTCTTAAATCTTAAATCAAATCTTAAATCTTTCCTAAGCCATTTTGATTTCATCGACTTAGCTCAATTCAAACCCCAATTCATTCTCAAAGCTTTTCTTATAACCCATCATTTTCATTTATATTTACAAATATAAATGAAATATAAATTCAAATGACCAAAATCAATTGATTTATATTCTCATTTAATACTCAAATCTAAATCAAACCCAAATCCAACCTAACCTCTTTCAAGATAAATCCTTGAACTCCTTCAAATAAAATCAATCAAACTCAAAAGATTTTCTCACAACCCATTTATATTCTCATTTATATTCATAAATATAAAATTAAAATTAAAAATAACAAAGCCAAATTCAAAACTCAAGCCCAAATCCAACTTATACCCTTTTAAGTCAAATTCTTGAACTTAGCCAAATCAAAATTAAACCAATCCAAACCTTTGGATTTTCTCTCCAAACAATCAATCCTTCAATTACAAACCAAATATAAACACAAACTTCAATCATCAAACCAAAATCAAATTGACCCAAGTCAAACCCATATTCAACCTTTGAACTTGAAATTGTCAAATGAATCAAAACCCATTTGACTCCAAATCACTTGCAATTGGATTTATGTTTCAATCATAAGTCTGTATGTGAGTTCAACCAAACTTGAATCAAGCCTTGATCAAGCCAATTGACTCACTTAGGCTCATTTGACCCAAAGTGACCTAAAGCACTTTTTTGAGCCAAATTCTAATCCAACCCAAATTGGATTGAACTAAGCCCATATAAGTCTCACATTATGAGTAACAATCATCCTAGGATGATCAATCACTCAAATTGGGTCAAACCAAGTCAAACATAGCCTTTGACCAAGTCAAAACTTAACCCAAATGAAACCTAAACTAGCCAAAATCCACCAAAGATCAAATTGTTTGAAACCATTGATCTAGACCAATCCAAAATCAATGATTGAACATGGCCAAGTCATCATTTGAGCCAAACCTAGCCTAATTGGCCACTTGACCCAAGTTGATCTAAAAAATGTGGGATCTTGATCTAAGCAAAATTGAATGCAACTAATGGGTCAAATTCATTCTAAATCACTTGTTGAACTTGATTAAAGCTTCAATTGACCAACTAGACCCAACATATCCTAATTGACCATGGACCCACCTTGACCTAAAAGGTCAAATCAACTTGAAATCAAACAAAACCAAAATTGATTAAAATCAAAACTCGTAATACATTTAAAATGATCAACCAAGCTTAAACCAACCCATGACCTAACCCAATTGGGTCAAATGGGTTAAATTGACCAACTTGACCCATTTGACCTAAGTGAACTCAAATGAACTAAAATCAAATATAAATCAAATTGAACCAAACCAATGACACCCAAAGACTACAAATGATCATTTGAACTTGACCTAACCCATAGTTTGACCCAATTTGACCAATTTGTCAACTTGACCCAAGTTGACCCATTTTGACCTAAATGGGTCAACCTGAGCCAAATCATATCAAATAAACTTCAAATTCATTGAAAATTGGCACAACCCATTTTTCAATCATTATCCAAATATTCAAATCAAGCCAATTGACCATTTTACCCCTAGGTCAAAGGTAACCTTTGGCCAAATTCACTTGAAATTTAGCCAATTCTTTTTCAAGGCCACTTGGCATTCTCCTAGTGGATCATTTGGACACCAAGGAGAGTGGTGCACATGACCCAATGGGTTTGGTTTAGCCATGGCCCAACCCAAGGCCAAATCGACCACTCCACTCAAACATTTTCACTTAGATCACCTCCCACACTCATTTAACACATGTGCGCCTCCTCCATTCCACATCTCTGCCAAAACCGAATTACAAGGGATCCCTTATAACCTAAACAACCCATTTAATCCAAGCAATTGAAGGAAAATGGAAAGGCAAGCTACTGATCCAAAGTAGGGGAGATAAACTCCCCTCATTTCCACTCAAACCACGACTCTTGCATTCGATTGAGCTCAGAGGATCAAAAGCAAGCATTCACAAGCTTCCCTAAGCTTCTCCAAGCTCTCTCCAATTTCCCTATCTCGATTTTCTTCAAAACCAATACAGGGGAGGTGAGGAGAAATCCCACTTCACTTAATTCACAACCAAACCTCAATCCACTTTGCAAGCACCACTAAGAAGGCAAGTCAAGCTCACCCAAAGCATTTCCCAAGCATCCAAGCCATAGGATGGGAGTCCTAGACCAAAGCCACAAGCCATTGGAGGGAGCTTTGGTCAATTGGGTGATCCAACCTTGAAATGTTTAACAGGGCTTCGTCTCCACCAGACGAAGCTAGCATCTTTTGAACTTTTGAACTTTTAAGAAAACTTCCATAGCTTTTTGCTAGCATCTTTTGAACTTTTAAGCAAGACACCATCATAGCTAATATTCTCTTTGTTTATGTCCTTTTACATGGCTTATTTATTGCCCTAGTTTTACAAAAAAAGTAGATCTAACTACTTTCAGTTTCTTTTCACATTTTATCTTTAAGTTCTTGATTTCTTTTCTATTTTCTATTGTAGCTTTTGATCCGCAAGTTCTTGATTTCTATTTTAATTGTTTAGTTGTTATAATAGTCGAATCTAGCAAGATCTTTCCTTCATCTTCTATTTTTAAGTAATTTCTTTGTGGTAGTAGTCCGATCCGGGCGATATCTCAGATATTGTGGATATGTCTTAAACTCATTTTATTGGACAAAGTCCTTTAGCCAAGATAATGTTTTGTTTCTCCGTGTTCTCTCTTATCTTGATGTTTGTAGTTGTTTTGGTTCATATCACTCTATTTAACAGTTTATCGAGCTTACAAACAACTTGTTTAATAAATAAGTGTGCTTAATCGAGCTTGTTTGTGAAAAGCTTGTTGAGAAATATATACAAATTGAATCAAATAAAGTTTATTAAGCATAAAATAAAATTTTAAATGATATCGCATGAACAAATCCGCTTTAATCGAAATGTAATCCGCTCATTAACGAAGCTTTAAATGATTCTATTCATGAACATAAATGAATTGAACAACAAGTTATTCAAATTTGTTCATTAAGCAATCAAGTATTTACATAAATGATCAAAATCATTTGATTAGTTAATCTAATGAACATGAATGAGCTCTAATCAAGCCGAATCACGAGTAACTCATTGAATGCTTGATTCGTTTGTAGCCCTATTTCTTCCGTGTGATTGGATGCTAATTTATTTGCTTGGCATATATTCCTTAAAATAATTTGTTCTAACTTTGTTGTTCTGCAGGAGCAACAAATGGTAACTCCCCTTCAAAATGATCATACTACGCTTTATAGTATACCCATGAAGAGGACAATCCTCTCAATCAATTGCCCTTAGAGTTCATCTGAATTATTATATATTAATTGGGTACATAGTAAATATTTAATTATTGTATAATCGATATAATATATATATATATATATATATATATATATATATATATGATATGACATTCAAAGGGCAAAGGCAAGTATCCCAAGTCAAATCAATCAAGATCAAGCACCTGAAACATCATCGAAAACTTTGGAACATGAATTAAACCTCTAAATGATCATCAAATATAGAGTATTTATAGTCAAATCAAGCATCTCGGAATCTAACAACCCTAAGATCTCACACCTCATTTGAGCATCCAAATGTTCAAATACATCAAATGATCAAAAGGAATCGCCCGTAATCGTCTGGGAGGAGTGGTTTGGATTTTCCATGTATTTACAAGACCACTCTCCACCTATAAATAGCCCTCATATTCCATATGAGGACACTTTGGAGGCCAAGTGAAGAAGGAGAAGAGCCCAAGCAAGAAGGAGAGAGCTCAAGCTCAAGATCCCCGAAGATCGACCACCGCCGATCATCAACCACCACCGCCGGCCACCACATCAATTCTCGCCATCACAATCACCTTTTTGCATCGCGTTGTTCCCTATATTTCGCGAAATTGTTCCTCAGATTTCCACCGTTCCTACACGCAGTCCACCATCACCTGCCGCCACTAGCAACTATTACAACCTGACCGTCGTTACATAGCTGTTGTTCTTTTCTTGTATACCATCTTGTAATCCCGCATCGGAAGATTCAGTACTTTGAGGCATATACATAGGAACATTGCCAGGCGTGGTTTTTTTTCTCGAGGTTTTCCACGAGAAAACTTCCTGAGTTCTCTCGCCACTCTTTAAATACCTGTGTGTGGACTAATCAACAAAGCTTTAAACTTTCACTCATGCGAATCGTCTTCCGCATGGCAGCTTATGCCGGGATAGACTCTCAATCATACTTTTGAACACCTACATCATGGCCAATAAGCGCAATCTTCGTAACACCTGAGCCTCTCGCTCTAACTCCACTCAAACCAATCCTTGAACTGTGGACGCCAAGCTTCCCACTTCTAATGGGCATGACCCATATGGGCACGACAGGAATCTCTTTAGAAGAACGTATGCGCCAAATGGAAGAGTCTCAAAATGAGATGATCCGACTTTTACGAGGAACACAACAACCTCCATCACGGCAAACACACCGCCAAGATCGATTATTACCGGAGGACAATATGCTACTCTCTTAGACGTTGAAGTTCCACCACCTCCAAACCGCGGATGTCAACTTCTTGACACGCCGCATCCATCACGTCGCAACCACCGCCAATCCACGATTATTGATAGCGCATTCTCACCTGACCCCCGCCATGTTACATGCATGTAAAATTACAACGCTTGGTACGAGAAGAACTCCATCACAAAGACGGGAATCATATTTTCTCTCACCTTATCAAGAGTCTTCCCCTTTGGCTGAAGCTATTCTTCGACATCCCATCCCCGTAGGGTTTAAGCTTCCAAGCATTGACCCTTATGATGGAGTTACTGACCCCTACGAACACATCGACCATTACAGGACCATCATGCATATCAAGCTCCTGACATGTTGCTTTGTCAGGTCTTTCCTATTACTCTCAAGGGACAAGCCCGCACTTGGTTCTACTCTCTTCCAAGGGGATCTATCCATACCTTTGATGAACTCGCCAAAATTTTCGTGGAACAGTTCATTGCAAATCGAAGGATCATCAAAGACTCCTCCCATCTCTCCGACATTCGTCAAAATGAAGGTGAATCACTTAAGGAATACTTCCAAAGGTTTTCCTTAGAAGTCACAAATCCTGGTAAGACTCCCAATTATTAAGAGAAATTTTTCTTGAGGGCTCACCGACCTTTTACTCATCGGCACGCAGATACCGCCATATGCCGACCACTCATGGTGTGGAAGCACAAATCTCTGCCGATGAGGCTATCAATGCCCATCACAAACAGTTCGAGTAATCTACAGGAAAACGTAAGAGTGTCCCGGAGAATGTGGACCGTCAGTTAGGTTGAAATATTTAATGGTTATTTAATGGTTATTATGTTTGTTTGATTTCATTAACATGTTCAATTTAGTTATTAGGTTGAAATATTTAATGGTTATTTAATTATCTCATTCCAAATGGATGTGATTTAATCATAGTTAATTAAGTTTGCTTTAATTTTATTTAGTTTAATTGATTAGTATCAAATTATTAAAGTTTTCTAAGTTTGTTATTTTGAGTTTGATTTAAAATTTAATCATTCAATTGAGTTTTATTAACTTAAATAGATTTAATCATATTTAATTTAATCTCCTTTAAAGATGATTTTTTTCGATTTAAAGTTTTATTAATGATTTAATGAATGCTTTTCAATTTCGGATTTTTGATTTAATATTTGAGTTATTTTTTTAGATTATATTTTAATTAACTTTTTAATTATTTAAACTCTAATCTTAAGTATTTATTTGAGTTTCTTAAGATTCAAAAGATCAAATCATTTTTTTTAAGAGTCCTAGATATTAATTGAAGTGAGTTAGGTCATCTTAAAGATTTTTGTAAATTTTTGAATTTTTATTTAATTTATTTTATTAAAATTGATAATCTAAATTTAAAATTTTAATTTCTCCCTATCCAGACGTTGTTTTAAGTTGAAATTTTTATTGTAGGCGTATTTTAACATTAAATCTCAAATTAATCTAACATATATTTTTGGTTTAATTAATGAAATATGGTTTTCCCTAAAACCTAAATTACTCAATACTCAAGAAATTTTGAGTATTTTGGGTTTACTGGATTCCTCTAGGATAAGAATCCAACGAGCCTTTGTTTGCAATTTTGGTTAAGTATTTTATTTTTATGAATTTTGAAGTTTTAGATGATTTAAATTATTATTATTTTTATTATATATATACACGCCGCTTTGGGTGGAAAGACACTTTTCTCCGTCTGATCGGATCGATGGTCAAGATGATCACGCGATCGAGGCCATGACGCCGATCGAGCGGCAATAAACCATCGCGAACCACGCGACCGATGGTCGATCATTTCGGCGATAAAGCGACGCTCGCCCGGCTCAATCACGCATCGGTCATGCCGCGCTAACGGATGGTCAGGTCGCATCATGTGATTCGGCGCCTGATCCGCTGACCCGCTGATTGACCGTCCATCCGATCCCATGAATCAGGATCGACGGTATTGGGAGCCGCGTGAATGTGTTTTCGTGGGTATTTTGAAAAATGAAAGTTTCTAAGCCAAAACTTGTCCAAATGGACCCATTTTCGCGCCGATTCGCACCGAAAAAAAATTCTATTTCCTATTTGGATGATTTAAAATAAAAGTGCTAGATTTTCTAAAGGAAATTCCAAGAATCGCGGGAAATTTAATACAAAATATGCAAATCGGCCACTTTGATGAAAGTTACTTTACCGATGATTTGGGGTGAAGATCCGAGGAGATCCTATATGTGTGAGAAGCTTTTAATCTTGGCCTGCTTCTAACGCCTTCTCGAGCATTTTCACGGTGCAAAGTTGTATTATTTGAGCTCAAAGTGGCTAAACGAAATGGGGGATGGGTTCTCTTTTGCTTTATGGAGTTTTTAGGGGCTGAATAGTGGTCGTAGGAAGAGATTTTAAGCCTCATCTCTCCTCTTTATAATGAAAATTCAAAATATTTTGAATTTTTCACCCAAATTGATTGTCATCTTGGGTGGTTGGGATGGATGCAAGATTGATTGAGAACTTTGGATTTTGTTCCAAAGTCCTCTCCGCCATATGATCGATTTATTCAATTGAAATATCGGGGAATGATGGGGTTAAGTGCATGTGATGGGAGAATTAAATGAGGTTGGTGAAATCTATGTGGGGATGGTTCATGAGAGATTTAAAATGGGTTGAGTTTGTTTGGGCTGATCCCAAATGGGTTTGGGTCATTTGATCAGCCCCAATGGGTTTTGGCTTAGTTTCAGGATTTGGCCCAATTTAGGTCATATGGGTCATTTTGGGCCAAATTGACTCATTTGACCAAAATTGGCCAAATTAACTTGGGTTATAGGTTGATTCATGTTCAATTGACTAATTGAAGATGAATGTGGTCTTGGTTTGAATTAATTTGGATTTAATTTTGATTTAGGCCAAATTGACCCTTTAGGCCAATTTGGGCTAGATTGAGTCAAGTTGACCCAATTAAGCTTGATTGATCAAATTGGGTTTAATTATGGCTTTGGTTAAGTTCAATAATCGATTTGGAATAAACTTGAGCTATTAATTGCAATCAATTTGGGTTAGATCATGATTTGACCGTATTTGGTTCTTTAGGACAATTTGGGTCAATTTGGATCAAATGGCCAATTGGGCTTTGGCCCAATTGATTGCAATTGATCATCCTAGGTGATCGCAATCATGGTGTAAGATTTTGGTGACTTGGTTCAATCCAATTTGGGTTGGAAGTTGGCTCAAATGGGTCTTTAGGTCAATTTAGGTCAAGTGTGCCTAAGTGAGTCAATTAGTTTGGTTTTGGTTTGATTCAAATTTAGTTGAACTTATATATGAGCCCTGAATTGAAATATAAGTTCAACCACAATCAATTTGGAGTCTAAGAGATTTTGGCTCATTTGAAATTTTCAAGTCGAAAGGGCTAAGTTGGGTTTGACTTGGGTTGGTTTGATTTGATTTTGTAGATTTCATTTATATTTGGGTGGATAATTGAATGAATGATTGATTCAATAGATAATTCATTGGTTTTGACTTGATCTGGATAGAATTTGGCTAAGTCCAAAGAATTGGGTTAAAGGGTTTTGATTGAGTTTGGATTTAATTTTTGATATAGTTTTGGTCATTTGAATTTGGATTTCATTTATATTTGTGAATATAAATGAAGAAATAATTAATTTATAAAGAGATCAATTGAGTTTGATTTGATTTAATGAAAGTTTTGGCTGCTTATGAATATGGTTCATATGACTTGGAAGGGTTTTAGGTTTAGATTTGATTTTGGGTTTCAATCATTTGGAGTCAAATTTGAAATTAGATTTGGAATTTGATTTGAATTTGAGATTTGATTTGAGAATTGAGTCTGATTGAGAAAGTGTATCTAGAGTTTAGCTATGGGATAGGTAATTTCTTAAACCCAAGGCATAGCCTAATCTTATTAACACTTCTAAGTCTCTAGCTTAGGTTAGGTGTTCACCTAATCACTAGATGTGTCTTATGACTGAAATCTTGTCTAGAAGAGTCCTAAGTCTAAGAAGAGAGGTTAAGAGCTCACTAAAAAAGTGAGTAAAACAAGACTCTCATGAGACAATTTATTTTTTCATTTTTTGTCAGATTTTTTTGGCATGTTTGGAGAGAATATGTTTATTGCATTCCATTAGAAGCAATTTAGAGGTGGATTGATTAGTTTTTAGGAGAGATTAACATCTGTACTCTCTATACCCTCATGAGAGTACATATTATTTTTCATTTTATGTCATTTTTTTTTGTTTAGAGAAAATATGTTTATTACATTCCACTAGTAGCAATTTGAAAATTGATTGGATGATTTTTAGAAGAGATTTGAAGATGTACTTATTCTCATGAGTACAAATTATTTTATCATTTTAGTGAGATTTTGACCGTTGGAGAATATGTTTACATTCCATTGGAAGAAATTTGGTTGATTGGTTAGTTTTAGGAGATTTGCATCAATTTCTATACTCATGAGAGTAATATTATTTTTCATTCTCTGTGATTTTGGCTTTGGAGATAATATGTTTATTATTCCATTAGAAGTAATTTGGAGGTGATTGATTAAAGATCGGCATCGTACCTCATGAGAGTACATTATTTTTTCATTTTTTGATTTTGGCCTTTTGGAGAGAATATGTTTATTACATTCTACTAGAAGTAATTAGAGGCGATTGATTGATTTTAGAGGTGTTTTGCATTTGTACTCTATGTACTCTCATGAGAGTATATATTATTTTCTCATTATTAAGCTGTTCTACATGTGAAATATTAGTGTCATGAGGTGAATTAAATGAGCAGTGATGATGAAACCATGATGTCTAATGACCCAAATGGGAAACTCTATAGCACCACTATTCGTAATGAAATAGGCCTATGCACTATCTGTGATTATGCATCAAACTGGGTTCACTAAGGATCATACTAGTTATTGGCCAAACTCCATGAAATTGAAATCAAAAGATTTTTATGTGCAAAAAATAGTCTAAGAAAGCTACCAATCTAAACTACGCAATTAAATTCCAGAAAATAGGTACAAGGAGTAGTTGTCCGGCCATGATTAGATTTTCTATTGATTTAGATGGGAATTAGATGGTTAAAAAATATATAAAAAGTCATAATCATTCATTGGCAAAGCCGGGTGACCTACATCTTCTTAGATCATACAAAGGCATCAACGATGAGAAGACAGCTGTGTTGAAGATAATGACAGAGGCCAAAATTAGAGCGACTGATGCGTTCAACTATCTAAGTGAGGAAGTTGGCGGCGTGAAGAATATTAGCTTCAAAAAAAGAGATGCATTCAATTTCATCCAAAAAAGATCGAGATTGTGAATTGGTTTGTACTCATGAGAGTACAAAAAATAGTTCCCAAAAAATAACCCAAAACCAAATTGCTCCAAATGGTTTGTAGTTAACATATTCTTTCCAAACATGCCACAAAATCGGAAGAAATTGTAAAATTGGTTGTATTTCATGGAAGTACATAGAGTAAAAATCGATCAAAAAAGTAATCCCGCCACCAAATTGCTTGAACGTATGTCATAAACTTTTTTTCTCCAAAGAAGATTATGAAAAATTGAGGAATATACTCCGAGAGTATACATACTATTCAAAAAAGAATAATATTAATACTTCAATCAACCTAATAATCCAATAAATATTTTCTTTCCAAACAGCCAAAAAAATTGAAAATTAGATTGGTTTGTACTCATGGAAGTCAGAGTACAGATAAAAAAAAAATCAAAAGTAACCCATCAAATTGTTTCAAATTGTATGTCATGAACATTTTTCCTCCAAACATGCCAAAAAAAGGTTTAAAAATTGAGAAATAGTGTGTACTCGTGATTAGTGACTATACCTACAAACCGTTAAAACTAATATTCAGTTCCCAACTACATGTAATGGAATCTTTAAAGATATTCTCTCCAAAAATAAATAATATGAAACAAATGAGAAAATGATTTATACTCATGAGAGTGCAAAGAGTATACATGCAAATCCAAACCAACAAGCATCAACCAACCTACAAATGGCTTATAATAGATTCAAACAGGTTAAAGAGGCTGAAGAAATAGCTGAAAAAGGGGTCCTAAAGCTCCACATTTATTATCTGCTAAACATGACATCTAGTAGACATGTTATCTCCAGAAAGCTTCAAAAAGTAGAAATAGTAGCTTCTAATGGCATCCACAAACACACCAGACAGATACATTTCTAAAGCAATTAATTTCCAACATATCAAAATTCAATTGTACATTTGTCAAATCAGTTATTTCATACCCATATAGAAGATAGCATAAGCAAATTAATCTTCTTTGGCCAATCTCGTGGTCTACCCAGAGGAGGTATTGTTGCCTATATATTTGCACAAACATCCCGTAGTCAAATTTTGTTATAGCCCACTCATCATTTCATTGGTCATTTGAGATTGCTCTTAAAAGACTAATCAACATCTTCGACAAGTAATTTGATCTAAATAGTAAGAAATATAGTCAATAAGTAGGCAAATATGCAAAATAGGCAAAACCAAATGAAAACAAATTTCTTATAATCTCGGAAGAATGGCCTTATGAGTTGGGTTTGGCAATGAATCATAAAATACCAAGCTGCTTAATATGCAAAGAGTATCCATTCCGATTATTTATAACAAGTAAGAGTAGTCACCATCGATACACTATCTGTGACATGTCGATGAACATTTTGCTTTCCTTTGTAGGCCATATTTAGCATAACTACAAGAAGTGAAAAGAAAGTTTATAATTAGTGGCTTAACAATCTAAACTAGAAATGATCATACCCAAAGTTTTATGGAGTAACTTACCCAATGCGCATGAAACATATAAATAGGGGACATATATTTTATTATAAAAAGCCAGAATAGGCAAGGCATCAATGTATGCATTTTATAGATATGATACAAAGAACTCAATCTCACTCGGGTGATGATATTCCCAGCTGTGAATACGCTATCATCCCTACATGTGAGAAATATGAGAATGTGAGCCTAATTAAATGAATAAGTGATTTTATGTATAAAGGAGTTGAAAAAATGACTTACTTTCCTCTTGGGGAAGAGGTGTCATGAGTTCTGCTGATATCTCTTGATGAGAAAATGATGATATGATCATCAAAAGAAAATTATTAATTGCTTAGATTCATGAAGTGGATTAATCTGTTGATGCATATATGATCTCCTCAACCATAAATTTTTAAACATTGGAGCATCTTAAACTTATAAAAATTTTAGTGAAATTAGCTACTATTAGGTTAAATTAAAGAAAGTAAAGCAATACCTCTTTTCCATTTGCTCATCAAGGCTAATAAGAGTTCTCAAGATGACTAGATGTTAGTGTGAATTATATAGCTTTCCTCATCTATGAGCCTTCACACCATTTTCATGAAAATCGCAAAGATCTTCATGTAATTGAAGCCTCCACTTCTCCTGGTGGCTCCATTGGGTTAAAGCCTTTCTCTCTATAAGTCTCCATAAGGGAAGCTGAAGCTCCATAAGAGCCTCTTATGGTAACCATGGGGAAGCCATCATGGTAGCCTCCATAAGAGAAGCTTAGCCTCCATTTCATGATAGCTTCAGGATTCTTATCGCCCATAAGAGCTTCCCCATGCGATGTGGAGTGAACCATAACGCCTCAATAGCATAAATCAATTCCATTCATTCTTGGTCAATGCTTCAAAAGATGATACTTCTCCCTATAAAACTTAAGCATCATCTCTACCACAAAGCTTTCTAAATGGCTACTAGTAGAGGGAAGGCTAGATACACTGATAGGGGGAGAATATCGAGATACATATGGAGATTTAGTGGGAGCCGCACTCATCGACTAAGAATGGAATGCTATTTGCATGGTTAAGTAATATTTCAAGGAGCTAGTCTCCTTTTGATATGTTCTCAAATGAAAGGTGATGCATAAAAAAAAAATGTGATTTTACAATATGAATGAATACATTCTAATATAAATAAAGTGAAATTATTTGTATCATGACCTTCCAAACCAAATGAAGGAGTCATCAGAACTTTATTTTGGCCATCGACATTTTTGAGAAGGAAATTATGATGGCTATGTCATAATGAATATTTATATAAGCTAACTTCAACATCAAATATGTTGACTACCATATATTTGTCATAAATCAAGACAAGCCCACAAGTTAAATTGACGACTTGAAGGTGATAAGGCATAAATTGAGGCTCAAAATGCATTAGACATCCCTGAAAATGGTTGAAATGACCTTCAACGAACGAACTCGCCATCATCGAACGCCAAAATTGGTCATAAATATTAAAATAATGATCAATCGATACCGAAGAATGTGTCGATACATATCGATGAAGTTATATGATGTCACTCCGCTAAATTGATTACGTTAGCTTCAAACATTAAAATCTATTGAATGATATGGTGCTCATTAGAAGTTTGTGCAAATGTCAATGATTTGAAATGAACGCTAAAGATAAAATGCACCGACGCCACCAAAATCAACTCAAATGATCTTCAACGATGAACGGACTTTGTTATTCTCGTGAGTGTCAAAATTGATCTAATATAAATCATGACTGATGATCAACATTTCAAGCCAAATCGTCACGCATATCGGGTCAAGAGGCACCGATGAGAATCAAACGATCTTCGTTTGCAAAATTGATCATGCCATTGGCTTTGAAATATCAAAATTTATCAAATGAGATCATTTGTACCGATTATGAGTCTCAATGAAAATCGAGCTAAAGCTATGATGCATTTTGAAAATGAACCCAATTTGACGCCGATTGAACTAAAATTGATAAAAAAATAATTATTATAAACATCGAATAACCTAAAATTATATTATATATATATATATATATATATATATATATATATATATATATATATATATATATATGATATGACTCATATGACTAGTCAAAGCACAAATCTTGATGTCAATATATGATTTTGAGTAAAACCGATCGAGATCAAGAACTTAAATGTTAGAATCTTTGGGACATCAATTAAATCCCAAAAAAGCTCTCAAATATAAAGTGTTTAGTCAAATCGAAGGCCTCTCGAAATGGATCTAATGAGCCTAAGATCTCATAATTCCAACTTCATTTGGGCATCCAAATGCTCAAAATACATCAAATGATCAAGGAATCATCTCAAGTCCATCAAGGGGAGTGGTAGCTTTACATGAATTTACAGAATGCCCTCCTCCCATCTATAAATAGCCTTCATTCCTCACACCAAAAGAAAAGGAGCCTGAAGTGAAGTGAAGAAGAGGAGTCAAACAAGTGAAGAAGAGGAGGTCAAAGAAGAAAGAAGAGGAAGAGTCCGGCAAGGAAGAAGAGGAAGAATCCAAACAAGGAAGAAGAGGAAAAGCCTAAGCAAGGGAGGAAGAAGAAGCTCAAGCTTGAAGATCCTCCAAGCAAGGTCGCACTGCTCACGGCCATCAACCACCATCACCCATTTCATCGCCAATTGTTCTATCTCCACCTACAAAGAACCATTACAACTGATCGTTGTTACAGATGTTTTCCCTCTCACATGAATTCAGAATGTTGAAGATTTGTACTCAAAAAGGATACATAGTGGAAGTTTTTATGGCTAGCCCCGATTTTTCCCCTCTTTCAGGTTTTCCATGCTTAAAATTATGGAGTGTCTTGTTCGCTTCTTAATTACGTGTGTGTGCCGGACTTCACAACAAGTAAGACGTAAACTTTCACTCTACCGATCGGTTTTCAAAGACGCAGCTTTGGCACCACTGGGGAAGAAAAACCCTTCAACCACAATTCGCATCCACGGCCCAAAATAACACTGCCATAAAGAGCTCCGCTCCAACTCCGTCATTCTCAAAACCCATCCTCAACCAAGGATGCCAAGTTGAGGCGAACGGAATCTCTTTGGAAGATCGTGGTCCGAATGGAGGAGTCTCAAAATAAATGATCCATTTTTGTGATTACAACCGCTATTACGGCAAACATATCTCCCCAAGATCGTCATCCGGAGAGGTCAAAACGCTAATCCTCCGACACCGGAGTTCCTCCGGAGACCGTAACGCCGATCTCCTCGACACGCTAGTTCCACTCATCCATCGCGTCTCAACCACTAATCCCACCATTGTTGATAGCTTCACATGCTCATCTTGTTAATCCACATCACATTCGCATAAGTAATGACGCTTAATACAAGATGAATTTCACCTTCAAGAAATCATCTTCACCCACACCGCGGTTATGAGTCCTCACCTTTAAGCCATTCTTCAACATTCCTCTGGTTTCAAGCTTCCAAAGATTGACGTGCAACCCAATCAACACATCGACCACTACAGGACTATCATGCATATCCAACGAGCTCCCGACACACTTTGTCAGGTCTTTCCGTTACCCTCAAAGGGCAAGCTCGCACTTGGTTCTACTCTCTTCCAAGGGGATCCATCCATACCTTTAACGAACTCGCCGTTCTTTGTGGAGCTTCATTGCAAACCGGAGAATCATTAAAGATTCCTCCCATCTTTCCAGATTCGTACGAGGTGAATCACTCAAAGAATACTTCCAAAGGTTCTCTTTAGAAGCTCGCCAAATACTGAGTAGACCCCAACTATTAAGAGGAGTTTTCCTTGGAGGACTCCGCCCGTGGCCTTCTATTCGAATTAGGGACACACGCCATATGCCGACTTAGTTCATCGTGGTAGAAGCATAAATCTCCGATGAAGCTATTAATGCTCATCGCAAACAATTTGAACAATATGCGGGAAACGCAAAACACCTGTGAAATGTGGACCCGTGCCCATCAAAAGAAGCGACAAGGTAGTCATGATCTCCTCCACGACCCCATATCAACAACGTGAACCTCAAAAAGACATACACAACACACATCTCGTTAACCTCCCGATGGCTATGAAGAAAATATCAAGTGGCGCATCCATTGAAACAATTCAAGAAATCGAGCAATATTGTCATTTTCATCAAGCCGGACATACTCAAGCATGCATACAACTCAAGGAAGAAATCGAGACTCATTCAACAAGGATACTACGCCATTTTGTGAAGAATCACCACCTCAAACAAACACACCTCCGCAAAACCAGACAATCATCAAAACAACCAAATAATCATCAAATAATTGGAGAAATTGAAACAATCACAGAGGATCGATACTACATAATCAAGTTCTCGCACGCTTCCAAAGAACCGAGTTGAAGAAGTCTCGTATTGATCATTCCATCACTTTCAATGACTGACTTAGAAGGAGTCCATATCCCTCATCAAGATCCACTTGTCATCGCAGGATCGGTGATCCTTGTTATAACGTTAAAGAATTTTGATCGACAATGGGAGGATGTCTTATTTTACTCAACTTTTCTTAACATGGGCTGCAGTAAAAGCTCCAACCAGCGTTGGACTATATGGGTTTGATAATCACCCAAGAGTAAGGGACAATCACTCTTCTGTTACCCCTGAGAATTCTCGACAAGTGACTCATTTAATCCAATTCATGGTCAAGTCGACTGCATATAATGCAATCTGAGGCCCCTCCAATCAATTTTCGGTCACTTGCCTCATCGAAGATAAAATTTCCTACCCCGTGGAGTTGGGGTGGTTTGTGAAATCAACAGCACCAATCATGTTATCTCGCAAAGCTCAACCGCCTTCCATCACCTTCAAGATCGAAGATCTTAACTTTCGAGAAGTACCTCAAAAGCTTCCCTAGAAGATTTACTCTCAATAGCATTATCGATGACCAACCATTACAACAGCAAGTGGGATCTTTACTCTAAGAACAAAGGGAAAAGTATATAAATTTCTTACATAAATCAAGACATATTTGCTTGAGTCCAACAGATCGGGTCACTTGTCACGCGACTCCTCAAAATTAATCCAACGCTCAAACCAATCATCCAAAAGAAGGAGTTTTGCCCGATCGCCTTCAAGCTATTGAACAAGAAGTTAACAAGCTCATAGAAGCTGGATTCATAATGAGAAGTGCATTACCCAACATGGCTAGCAAATGTTGTCATGGTTAAAAAAACAAATGGAACATGGAGGATGTGTTGATTACACGACCTTAATGCGCCTAAAGGATAGTTTTCCTCTTCCTCGAATCGATCAATTGGTGGACGCTACGTCCGGACATCAAATGCTTAATTTTTTGGATGCTTATTCTGGGTACAATCAAATAAAGATGAACCCAACAGATGAAGAGGCTACAGCATTTCAAACATATAAAGGTTTATATTTACCAAGTCATGCCATTTGATTAAAAATGTCGGTGCTACCTATCAACGCCTTATGAATAAGGTTTTAAAGACCTAGGCCACACATGGAGGTGTATGTGGATGACATGTTAGTGAAAAAGCTTAGAAAAGTCACAACATATTTCGACTTAGAAGCATGTTTTGACCTTCTTCGACGCTTATAACATACCAACTTAACCCACCAAGTGTGCTTTTGGGGTTACTGAAAATTGATTTATGGTAACTCACCGGGATAGAGGCTAACCCCGAGAAAATCAAAGCTCTCAAGATATGATTCCTCCAAGAATATCAAAGACGCTCAACATTTGAATGGTCGAATTGCGATTATCCCATTTCTAGCCCGCTCGGGACAAATACTTGCCATTCTTTAAAATATTGAAGGAGCTAAAAATAATAATTTTCAATGGACCGATGAATGTCATGCTTTTGAGCAACTAAAAGAATATCTAGCATCTCCTCCCCTCGCTATCCAAACCTATTCAAGGAGAAACGTTATACTTATATCTGCGCTTTCTTCCCACAATAAGCTCGCTTTAGTAGAAGAAGATGGGGCACAACAACCAATTTATTACGCCAAGAAAATTCTCTCGATATAAAGTCGTTATCCATTTGCGTGATAAAGTGGCTCGCATTAGTTTTCTCAGCAAAATTGCGCCCATACTTTCAAGCTCACACCATCTGCTACACTTTTACCATTAAGGGCCATCTTACGTAAAACCGTAAGCATCCGGGAGGTTAATCAAATGGTCTCAGAGAACTGGGAGAATTTGATATAAATTTTCTACTCCCGCCATAAAGTCTCAAATACTAGACTTTATAGTGGAATGCACCAACCCAACTCTAGAAGAGCTTCACACGTGCCTTTCATCTCCTCAATGGACTCTCATGTTGATGGAGCCGTTCGGGTGCGGGAATCCTACTTGTTTCCCCAAAAAAAATACCCTAGAGTATGGACTTAAAATTCCCAACTAATAACATGGCGAATATGAGGCTCTCATCGCAGGTTGAGACTCAGCCATCAAAGCCCAAAACTTAGTAATTCACACCGACTCCACTTGTCGCCTCCCAAGTTGGAGGAGATTTTAATACTCATAATCCTCAACTGGTGCAATATCTCCACTTGGTAAAATCCCTTCTTACTCATTTCAAGACACATCAAATCATCCACATACTACGAGAGAAGAATACTCCGACGCCTTGCTAAGCTTGCTACCTCTACCCGAGATCTATTTAAGAGAAAGCATGTTGAAGAAATACATTTTCCTAGTATCCAAGGGTCATGGGTAATTCAAACTATTGATGAGGAAAAGGAACGCTCGGATACCCGATCCTATCTTTTCTACAAGAAGGAACCCTTCCAAGATCCAACTTCAAGAACGCCTCCAAGACAAGCTTCAAACTTTGCTATTATTGAGGTGAACTATACAAGCGAAGCTTTCTGTCCAGATCTCAAATGCCTTCCACCTTCGTAAGCCGACATTAAGAGAGGTTCACTGTGGATATGTGGAGAACACCTTGAGGAAGAGAGGCCCTTAAAATCAGACAAGGGTTTTATTGGCCTACAATGAAACAAGACGCCTTGAGTTCACAAAAAATGTAAGTTGTCAATTGCATTCTAACCTCCCTCACATGCCTCATGCGAATCCTCATCCATTCAAAGCCCGTGGCCCTTTGCTCGGGGATTGATATCATGGGACCTTTTCCAATAGGCAACTAAAAGTTCATCATTCTAGCCGACTACTTCACCAAATGGGTAGGTCAACCCGCTAAAATCACGAGGCAAATGCTAAATAATTTGTCCGAAAATATAATATGTCGATTGGGTCTTCCCAAAGATCATCACCCACAACGGAACTCAATTTACTGGAAAAGTCTTTACATCCTTTGCAAAGATCTTCACATTCGCATCGATACCAGTAGCACATCCTCAAACCAATGGCAAACCGGTTACCAAGGACCATACTCAAAGGACAAAACACGCCTGAGAAGGTCGCAATGGGTTGATGAACTTCCCAATGTTCTTTGGGCCTACCGCATCACGTCAAGCACCTCAACCGGTGAGACACCATATAACTTGTGTTTTGGTACAGAAGCTATCATACTGGTGGATATCGGGTTCCAAGTCCAAGAGTCCGCCGATCATGGTAGTAATGAAGAAAAACTCAAAGACCTAGATCTACTCCCCAAACTCGGATATGGCTACTGACCGCTCTATCACCAACGGGTAGCTCGCCACTTCAACAGTAAGAGTGAAACCGTCCCCATATCTATCTATGACTTGGTCCCCAAGTCTCGGGCAGCAAAGGCCCTCAATAAACTCTCTCACTGGATGGTCCAGATGTGGTTATAGCTATGGTCAGAACGCTCAAGGGACCCGTAAGGAAAAACTCTACCTCAACTTGGAATACTAAGAATCTTCAAAAATATTATCGAACTCCATCGCATAATTATTATGACTTTTATCTCCTCCATTTCATCCTCAGATAACGACCCCACCTAGTGGGATTAAAGCTTGTTGTTGTTATTTTCGCCGTTGTTGTTGTTGTATTTTCTTGAAACTCATACTGTCTTATGATTATATCATTGAACTAGTGAATTCACGCCTTTGTTCTAACAAGATTTGTTTTTTCTTTACTTTTCCTCCCACTTGAGAAATATACAACTCATGTTACATCTCATTGGGACATGATCAATCCCAAGGGACTTGATCGACCTCTTCCGCATGTGTTAATGTCATCATTGAGCAAAAATTCTCGACAAACAACCCAGAAAGGTCAAAAGGTCCTTGGTGGACTTCCCACCTCTTCCATATTAATGTGAAAAAAACTAACAAACAACCTAGGAAAGGTTCCTGGTGGACTTCCCACCACCTCTTCCATACGTCATCGAACACTCAAAATCCTCGATAGGTCAAAAAAATCCTCAAGTGGATCCAACTCACCCATATTAGCAACGCCAAAGGTATTTTTTTTGACCAATTACCCGTGATGGATGAGGATAAAAAAAAAAAGAGTATATATATCTATATCATCGATATTAATGATGATATAAGAAGGAATTAAGATCCCGATACACCATAATATTACATAGAACAAACGATAAGAAGAAAGACATCCACAACCGATGCTACATAATATCGATATCCTCATCATCACTAGAGACGCCCCGAGCCCACTCACAACTCCTTCATCTTCATAATCCGTGAAGGATCTTCGATGCTTGATGGGAGATATATCCTCAATTTTGGCCCCGCCTTATGTATCACATAATTCCTTTCAGAACCCTCTGATGAAGCCCCTCCTCTAAACACCGCTGCTCCAAGTCCTTCACTTCAACATCAAAGATATGGTTACGAGCCTCCCGATAAAGTCTTCAATAACGCCACGATAAGCCGTGGGAATTCTTGAAGTCTTCCATTTTGAGAAGTTTATCTCGCTTGCTTCCGCTTCGACATTCTATGCTCCTTTTCGTAAAGACGATCTTGTAATGCTTTCTTATCCGCCAAGTGCCGATCCTCTTCTCCTTATGTCTCGCCTCGCCTCAAATCATCATCACGAAGCGCTTCCACCTCCCTCGGAGAGAAAAGAAGTCGACATATTCGCCATATTCTACACTCGCCAACTCCCTCCAAGTCGCCACTTCTTTAGCTTTAGCATTCATCCTTCGCTCATCAGATAGATTTTTTATCTTCACAAATTCAAGATTCCATCTCATCTAAGGCAACACCCAATGAGCCATCCCCTAATGACCGAAGTTACTAAAAAAAAAAAAATCACCAATGTTACATAAAGAAGGAGGAAAAAAGAATAAGGGAAGAAGAAAAACACCACCATCCGCCTGACGCCCAAGACATATGTGATTTAATACCTCTTCGTGAATTTGCTTTAGAGTAACGAACTCCCCATCATGAGTCGAAACAAATTAAACTCTCGATGCTAAGTGAACATCATCTCCCAGATATCCGACATAGCCATTTCAAAGACGAAGTCTTCTCTCAGAAAGATGGAACATTGCTACCGCCGGATTCCGCGGATGCTTCTCAAGAGAACCCTATGAGGAGAACTCGCCACCCTTTCTCTTCAACTAAGAGCATGAGATCTTCCCGCCTCGATGGAAAGACCAACTTAAACATCCTATCTTCAACTATATATTTACTAATGTAATGTAACTCATGTTGCAAGCTTCCCACATCAGGAATATTAAGAGTTGCTAGAATGTCATCCTCCGATATCAGCGATGGATCCGAAGATCATTCAATCTTCCCCATCTCTCAGGAAGGCCCCACTCATTCTTCACATAAAAGAATCCAGTAGACCAAGTTTTGGACGGATCCCGTGCTGAAAATTCTATCCAATTCTTTATAGTCCGATAAGAAACACGTCCTTGAGCATCACATGTGAATCTACACATTCGGCACAAGTATTCGATGTTCAAAGTAACCCCACGCTCCCTGAAGAAGGTAGTCCAATAATGACCGCTAAAGCTCAAACAAAAAATTGCATCAAAGCCACGCCACATTTTTTTGAAGATCTCAATCACTGGAGCCAAAGGGAATCGCAAACGTAAGAGTCATCTCGAAATAGAAAAGTACCCCGTGGAGGCTTAATGCTCAATCGACTTTTAGCAACAATAGCCACCAACTCATTGGGAAGAAAAATTTCGGAACACCATTAAACTATTTGATGTGACGTTGAGGACATATCGGCCCGCCACACTATGAGTTTTCATCATCACCCAGAAAATATAAAAATAATAAAAAAAAATAAAATAAATAAAATAAATAAATCAAGAATTTTGCTACACTCACCTCAAGACGGGCATTTTTTTTCCCCTCGCCCAAGCTTGAGTAAAATTTTTCTCCTACGATCCGACAAAAACACACACATACGACAAGAAAGAGGAAGGAGGGATATATAAAGAAAGGGAGAGAGGGAGGGAAAGAAGTTATCCCCCTCCAATAATGCTATAAAATCACCAGCCAAACTTTCGAGTTAGACGATGGTTCCTAATCGATCCCCGCCTTTTTTTCATCTCCAGAACCTTCCATCGTTTCCTACAAGAAAAGTATGGGCTTGATCGCCCTAACCCGACGGTCCGAGAAGAACCGACGAGGTCGGTGAACCGGAACCACGCGATACCGCGGGCCTTGAACCCGACGGTCCGACGAGGCCAAGAACGGACGGCCGAAACCGGAACCACGACGTACCGGGCCTTGATCACCTCTAACCCGACCGACGGCCGAACGACGGCCGGTAAACGACCACGATGTACCGTGGGCCTTGATCGCTTCCTAACCTGAACCGACGGTCGAACGACGGTCGAAACCGGAACCACGAATGTACCGCGGCCTTGATCGCTTCTCCCGGACCCGACGGCCGCGAACCGGACGAAACCGAACCACGATACCGGCCTTGATCGCTTCTAACCTGACGACGGCGACGACGGTAAAACCGAACCACGACGTGTACCGTGGGCCTTGATCGCCTCCTAACCCGGACGACCGACGGCCGAGACGGGAACCGGAACCACGACGATGTACCTGATCGCCTTCTAACCCCCGACGAGGCCGAAACGACGAGTCGGAAACCGGAACCACGACGATATGGCCTTGATCGCCTCCTAACCCGGAGGCCGAACCGACGAGGTCGAAAACCGGAACCACGACATATGTACCGTGGCCTTGATCGCCTTCAACCTAACCCGACGAGGCCGAACGACGGTCAAACCGAACCACGACGATATACCGTTTGATCGCCCTAACCCGGACGGTCCGAAGGCGAACCGAGGTCGGTAAACCAACCACATATGACTTGACGCCTAACCCGGACGACCCCAAGAACCGGACGAAAACCGAACCACGACGATGTACCGTGGCCTTGATCGCCCTACCCGACGAGGCTCGAACCGACGAGGTCGGGAAACCTAACCACGTGATACGCGGGCCTTGTCACCTTCCTTGATCGCCTCGACCACCTTGATTGCCTCCAAAGGACCCTCACTCAAGAAGAAAGGGAGAGGGGGTGTGCTCTCCCTCTCACCCTGTGGTATTTATAGCCCCCACAAGGGACAAAAGAGTCAAACCTCAAAAATTAAAAATGGCTCAAAATGGCTCAAATTCCTCAAAAATGGCTCAAAACTCAAATGTTGAAAATGACTCAAAACTGGCTCAAAACCCTCAATGCTCATGGGCATGACGCTGGTTCGTGGGCCGCTCCAGCATTCCTGGGTCACCACGCGAACGCTAACCCGAACTGTCGGCATGACTGAATGTCAGCATGCGAACTGCAACTCAAGACTCGCAGCCATGATCTTCAAGACGCTCGACCCACGCCGCCTCTCTCATTAATACGCTCGCTGGAGACTCCAAGCAAGACGCTGCTGGTACGCTTCACAGCCAAGGCCGCCGACGGGCGCCGAAGCGCACGGCGCCTGCTGGGTCCTGAAATGCCTGAAAACTTCCATGAGTATCCCAGATCCTAACTCACCCTTTTGCCACATCTACTTCTAATCATAATTTTGTATTTTTATGATGATTTCTCTCTCAAAATGTATGATTCATTCGCTGCTTGAAGAATTATTTTCGAACATTTGATATATATTTTGGATGATTAAGCTAATGTCATCCAAAAATAGCAACCGATATGACTCTCAAAATATGACTAGTCAAAGCACAAATCTTGATGTCAAAAGCGTATATGATTTTGAGTCAAAACCATCGAGATCAAGCACTTAAAATATCATCGAATCTTTGGGACATCAATTAAATCCCAAAACAACTCTCAAATATGGAGTGTTTATAGTCAAATCGAGTGCCTCGACGAGCCGGATCTAATGAGCCTAAGATCTCATAATTCGACTTCATTTGGGCATCCAAATGCTCAAAATACATCAAATGATCAAGGAATCATCCCGAGCCATCAAGGGAGTGGTCTGTGCTTTACATGAATTTACAAATGCCTCCCTCCCATCTATAAATAGCCTTCATTCCTCACACCAAAGAAAAGGAGAGGCCAAGTGAAGTGAAGTGAAGAAGAAGAGGAGAAAACAAGTGAAGAAGAGAGTGCAAGAAGAAAGAAGAGGAAGAGTCAGGAAGAAGAGGAAGAATCCAAACAAGAAGAGGAAAAGCGCAAAGGAGGGAAAGGCTCAAGAAGATCCTCCAAGCAAGGTCGATCCCGCTCTCACATCAACCACCATCACGCCACTTCATCGCCAATTGTTTCGTGATCTCCACCTACTACCAACCATTACAACCGATCACAAGCTGCTTTTTCCTCTCTCACATGCAATTCAATCTTGTATCGTGAAGACTCACTCAAACATACATAGTGGAAGCTTTTACCTAAGCTGATTTTTTCCCCTTTCGAGGTTTTCACGCTAAAAATTATGAGTCTTTGTTCATTTTAATTACCTCGCGCTTCACAAGACTGAGGCGTAAACTTTCACTCTACCGTGACTGGTTTTCTAGCACGCAACAATATATATATATCAATTATATGAATTTGTCGGCATAAAATTCATATTAGGTGATTAAATATTCAGAAAATTGATTTTAAAAAAAAAAAAACCTATTTACATGTAATAGCCCTAACCGACCCTCCACGTTCTCGGCTCCCTCGCATGCAACTGCTCCCGCGCAAGCTTCTTTCAACTGTTCCCTCCAAAGAACGACAACTGTTCCCTCCTCCTCCTCAAGCAAACCGCAGCCCTCCTCTCTCCATAACGACAGTTTTTTGCCTACTTCCCTCATAACTGAACGCTCAACTCTCAACCCGAGGGCTTTTTTTGGCGAATCGCATGGGAACCGCTCTTCTGGGACTTTTCTCATTCGCTTCCGCCTCTCTCGTACAGGGCACGATTGAAAACCGCAAGCACTACCACTACTCTCACAGCGGCAATCCTCGTGGCTCTCATGGATTCTGCCACTTACGTTTTCATCTTCTCCTAATCTTTCTTTAGAGCAGTCAACAGTGGAACGCCTTTGCTGCTGCAACCTCTGGAATACAATGGACAGGCATCGAGCTAATCACTTTGGCGACAGCGGAAGGCACTCGAGAATGCCTTCACGGTAGCCTTCCAATACCCAACCGAACCAGCACCAACGTTATCCAAGAGTTGTTGGAATTACCGGTGGCGAAAGCTTCTAGTGGCCGATACTACCCTTACCGCGCCCAGCCGGACTATTCATCCACCGGCGGCAAGTCCAGTGATGAATAAGATCAATGGGAAACTTCTGAGCACGGCTCCTTGTCTTGGGGGATCTTCTTCGTCGGATTGTTCGACGCCTTTGTCACCACTGTTGCGATTATTCATTTGCGGAGGCTGCGGAGAGGGCTGTCTATGAGGAGGGGCAGCATCTTATCAGGGATATATTGGAACAACCGGTTGTACAATCTCATATTTTAAGTTGATCTCCGCATAAGAAGATTTGACAGCAAAGAAAGAGGATTTGGAAGTGCTTTACTCTGAAAGCAAAGAAGTTGAATGAAGTTGTGAGGAAAACATGTAGAAGTCAAGAGAGCTAAATCAAGATCAGCAGAGCGAGACAGCTTCAATCTGCTTGCCATCGAAGTTCAGTTCAAAGTACTAACAACACTAATGATGACAATAATATTAACTCCAGAAAGATTTTTGTAGGAGGATTGCCATCTAATATCACTGAAGATGAGTTTAGGAGCTACTTTGAGAAATTTGGTTCACTGAATGATGTGGATGAATGATAGTGAAACACATCGGCCAAGAGGCTTTGGCTTTATAACCTTTGATTCATAAGAGGCGGCACAGACTACGATGCAGAAGAGATTCCATGAGCTGAATAAAAAGTTGTAGAGGTTAAAATAGCAGTTCCCAAGGATAATATCAACTCTTCTGGCAGTAGCTATATCAACATGAATGATAATTTTATCCCAGGTTGGGAGAGGCTAAATTCTTATGTTAATTATAGTCCTTAGGGATATCCACCTTATGGTCCTGAATATGAGTGTTATTATGGTTATGAATTACAACTTGTTCCTGGTTATGGGTTCGGACCATTGGCTATGATGGTGGATATACATATGAGGGCTACGGTGCATGGGCCTAGCTGTTATATGAGGAAGGCTAGCGGAGGATATCATGGTGCTAAGTGGCTTGGGAAGGGAAAGTTAAATCAAACTGGCGCCAATCAGCATATGAAAGAGCTTGCCAATACAGTCTCTTTAGAGCTTGAGAATGTCAAGGTTGATGATGCTGAATAATCTCTTGGTGTGATTAAAGACCTCGCCATGCTCATCAAGGAGATGAACGATTGTGGTGTCACAAGACACGCTCATCGCATTGAAGTAAGCCAAAACTATCGATGTCGCCCCACGCGAAATGTCGTGCATATATTTGCTTTTATGCAGGTGATTGAAGGTCAGGGCACGAGATGAAATCCGGTTGTGGTGTCGCAAGACACCGCTCGCTACGCTCATCAGGGTGTACCGAGTAAGCCAAAACCGTTAGTTGTGACACCCCTATGCCGAAATGCTGTCAAAATTTGGATTATTTGTATATATATATTTTTTCTTTTATGCAGGCGATTGAAGTCCTCGTTATGCTCATCAGGGCGTAACGAGATTGAAGGTCGACCGAGGTGCTTTAAAACACCAGTTCATCGAGGGCAAGCCAAAACACCCTCGATGCAGCCCTCTAGATGGGGATGATGCCGGGAGGCTGCCGAAATTTTGTCTAAATTCTAGACTTAAAAAAAGAGCGGGGGAATGAATATATATTGTATTTGTCTTCTTTCAGGTTTGAAGGCCTCACAGCTCAATAGGGTGACGAGATAAAAACAGTTGTGATACACATGCTCAACAGGGCGTATCGAGTAAGCCAAAATACCCTCGATGCGCCTCTACACGGATGAGGTCGAGGCAAATTCCCCATTTCGACTTAAAAAAAAGGGGAATGAATATATATTGCATTGAATGTCTTCTTCAGTCTACCTCATCTGCTCATGACGAGATGAAAAAACAGTTGTGATGTAGAAGACACCATTTATACGTTTAACAAGGCGAGTAAGCCAAAATACCCCAATGCGCCTTACACGGATGACGGAGGTGCTGAAATTTCAAAATCTTTGACTTAGAAAAAAGGGGAGGGTAAAATGAGCTGACTTAAGAAAGCTAAATAAGAAAACCTAAAGCTAATTTTAAACTAGAAGTGGCAAACAAAAAAGGGGAAAGTCTTTAAAGCAAATTTTGGAAAGAATGAAACACCCATTTAAAATGCAAGTACAATTTGAGGAGGCTAATATTAAACTCACAAATGCTAATAAATATCTCAGAAATTGATTATGTCAGGTGATAATAGATCTAATCCTCTATTAGAAGTTAAACATAGTTGACAGAATCTAAAGCTCTTAAATATATTCTAATTAATCAAATTTTAAGTAGCAATTTGAAACTGCTTAAATAAATCAATCTCATAATTTCCTAATTTCTTAAATACACTCGCATGGGCCTATATTAATGAATTAAATTCAAGTGTCCGAGGATGTCAGACGGGTTACTTCCGATTTAGTCTTAGATTGGGTCGTTAACAAACCTAAAACATATAATAAGAGTTTCAAATCGAAAATATCCGAGAAACCGACATGTCGGTGAGATCTAATCTCTCGTTAGCAAAGAAATATAGTTGACAAGATCTAAAGCTCTTAAATATATTCTAATTAATCAATTACTAAAATCAAATTGACTCAAATTAAAATTCAAATATCAATATAAAAAATTGTTTAAATGAAAGTCTATCATTAAAAAATTAAGTCAAACTCAATCTATCCACCTTCCGTAACTGTTTGTCGGGGGTGACAAATTAAGAAAACTCTAGCTCACAAAGGAGTCAATATCAAATCAAGTGTTATGTTATGTTCACTCTCAATCAATCTCACGCCAAGGACGTGGCTCGTGTCCTCTAAGTGCGTGGCTTGGCCAATAGGCTCTGATGAAGCAAGCATAAACCGAGTCCTCTTATCTGGTTTGGTCAATCGTGCTCCATTATATTTATCAACGATCTATGCTCCCCAATAGCTCTGTCCTTTGAGTTGTGAATCATAGGGTATACTTGATATGACAAATAGCCCTCTACCAGCTAATGTAGACTTAAGATTGTCTCCTTAGATAAATAACTAAGCTATAAACACCCGCATGTGCCTCGACACTATGCTAAATGCTTAAATTCAAGTGTTTGAGGATGCTGTCTGGGTTGCTTCCGGTTTAGTCTTTAGGACTGTGCCCGGGTTAACAAAACCTAAAAAACTTATAATAAGAGTTTCAAATCAGTGAAATATCTAAGAAATTGATTCTATCAAGTGATAGTAGATCTAATCCTTAATTAGCAGCTAAGCGGAGTTTACAAAATCTAAAGTTTTTAAATATATTCAAATTAATCAATTTTTTAAAATTAATTTTAAAATAGCAATTTGAAACCAATCTCATAACTCAAATAAAATTGCCTAAATTCTTAAATAAAAGTGCTCACACTATGTCAATGCCTAAATTAAAGTGTTCAAGGATGTCATTGTTGTTTAGTAAGACTGGGTCCAAGTTAACAAAAATTAAAAACCTATAATAAGAGTTTCAAATCAGTGAAATATCTGAGAAATCATTTCACCAAGTGACAGATCTAATCCTCTGTTAGTAGCTAAACAGAGTTAACATGATCTAAAACTCTTAAACATATTCTAATTAATCAATTTTTAAATAGCAATTTGAAAATGCTTAAATAAAATTTTATCATAAAAAAAACTTAAATTAAGAACAATCCATCCACCTTCCGCAACTGTTTATCTGGGGTGATAAACTAAGAAAACTCTAGCTCACAAAGGAGCCAATGTCAAATCAAGTGTTATGTTATATTCACTCTCAATCAATCTCTGTGGACGCGGTCCTGTCCTACTATGTGGCTTGGCCAAGAATACAAATGAAGTAGTTACGACCAGAGTCCTTTCATCGGGTGGTTTGGCCAATCAGGCTCCATTATACTACGACATGACCAGTATTCATATGATCCCCAATGGCCCCTTTGAGTTATGAATCATGTTATACTTGATATGACAAATAGCCCTCCTCAAAGGTAGACTTAAGATTGTCTCTTTAGATAAATTGTTATAAACACTATGTGCCCACACTATGTCAATGCTTAAATTCAAGTGTAGGATCTACGGGTTGCTTCCTTTAGTCTTAGACTGTGGTTAACAAAGCCTAAAACCTATAATAAGAGTTTTAAATCGCTGAAATAGAAATTGATTCTATCATGTGATAGTAGATCTAATCCTCTATTAGTAGCAAAGAGTTGACATGATCTAAAACTCTTAAACATATTCTAATTAATCAATTTTTAAATAGCAATATGAAAATGCTTAAATGAAATTTTATCATAAAAAAAACTTAAATCAAGCACAATCCATCCACCTTCCACAACTGTTTATCGGGAGTGATAAACTATGAACACTCTAGCTCACAAAGGAGTCAATGTCAAATTAAGTGTTATGCTATGTTTACTCTCCAATCTCTCAAGTAAGGACGTGTCCTCGACCATGTTGGCCAAGAGGCTCCACGATGAAGCAATTATGACCGAGTCCTGACGGGTGGTTTGGTCAATCAGCTCCATTATACTACGACATGACCGTATATCCCCCCAATGGCTCGCCTTTGAGTTGTGAATCAGGGTATACTTGATATGACAAATAGCCTCTCACTAAGGTAGACTTAAGATTGTCTCCTTAGATAAATAATTGTTATAAACACCATGTGAACCCGACACTATGTCAATGCTTAAATTCAAGTGTCTAAGGATCGTCGTTGCTTCTTAGTCTTAGATCGTGCGATTAACAAAACCTAAAAAAATATATAATAAGAGTTTTAAATCGGAAATATCTAAGAAATGATTCTATCAAGTGATAGTAGATCTAATCCTCGCCATTACAGAGAGTAATCTAAAGCTCTAAACATATTCAAATTAATCAATTTTAAAATAATAATTTAAAACTAATCTCATAACTTAGAAATAAAAGCCTAAATTCTTAAATATACATGTGAAATACCAATGCCTAAATTCAAGAGTCTAAGGATGCTGCGCGGGTTGTTTACCGATTTAGTCTTAAGACTGGGTCCGAGTTAATAAAAACTAAAAACCTATAATAAGAGTTTCAAATTAGTGAAATATCTTAAAAATTGATTTCGTCATCTGATAGTAGATCTAATCCTCTGCTAGTAGCTAAATATAGTTGACATGATCTAAAGCTATTAAATATATTTGTTATGCTAGTAAGATTCTAGAGTAAAAGTTTTACTTCTTCATTGTGAAATCCAAAGACACACACGTGTATTTAAAGGGTGAACAATAAAACTCCGAATTTTACGTGGAAAACCTGAAAAGAGGGAAAACCATGGCCTAGCCCAAAGAAAGTTTCCACTATGTATCCGTTTCAAAGTACAAGATCTTCCGATACCGATTACGAAAAGAACAAAAGTAATGACTATGTGGACGGCTTAATCGATCGACGGCGATGTCGAACGATGTCGAAGATGTTGATGGGCGATGTACAAGATGTTGACGATGATCTTGACGACGCTGTTACGGCGATGTATGAAGATGTCATGATGTTGACGATTGATGAAGGCAGGGTCGGCGCATGGCGGCGGCCGCGGCGGTTGGTTACGACCATCAGTGTAGCTACATTGTGCTTGAGGATCTTTAGAGCTCTCCTCTCTTTTGACCCTTCTCCTCCCCTATGAGGAATGAGGCTATTTATATTGGAGGAGTGCCACCAAATACATGCAAAATAACCACTCCTATCGGACGACTCATGATGATTCCCGATCATATGATGTATTTTGTGTATTTGAATGCTCAAAGTAAATTATAAGATTTTGGTTTGGAACCGCCGTTCGAGCGATTTGACTATAAATACTATATTTGAGAGAGTTTTTAGAATTTAACGATGTCTCAAAGTTTCCAATGATATTTTAAGTGTTTGATCTCACGCCAATCGATTAGCTTGCTATCAAGATTCGTGCTTCGACTAGAGGAATTTTCAGGGTCATATCAATATTCTAATTAATCAATTTTTAAATAGCAATATGAAAATGCTTAAATGAAATTTTATCATAAAAAAAAACTTAATTCAAGCACAATCCATCCACCTTCCGCAACTATTTGTTGGGGGTGATAAACTAAGAAAACTCTAGCTCACAAAGGAGTCAATGTCAAATCAAGTGTTCTACTATGTTCACTCTCAATCAATCTCTTGCAAGTAAGGACGGCGTGTCCTATGATTACGCTTTGGCCAAGAGTTCCACTGATGAAGTAGTTATGACCGAGTCCTCCGACGGGTGGTTTGGCCCCGCTTATATTATCACGATCAGAATTCAGATACTCCCCAATGGCTCGCCTTTGAGTTGTGAATCATAAGGTATACTTGATAGGGCAAATAACCCTATCAACTAGGTATACTTAATCATGTCCTTACAAATACCCCCCTCTACAAAGATTTTTTGGACGACGTAACCCATGTGTGTCGAGCAAGGATCCTTTTGTCGTGTTCGATCACTACCTCTTCTAACTAAGTATACTAGGGACCGCGACTGCTTGGGATGAGAACCATGGGATCTAGATCGGGCACGTCATTATTCCCCCAACCATCCAGTTTAAGCTAAAATGATGAATTTTATAATCTAAATTTTGAAAATTTATATGTTGCTACTATACGCTACGTATTCAGTGACCTAATGACTAGCCTTAATCGAAAGTTCTCAATTTGCTGAGGGGTAATTAACTATGCCTATAGGAAACCTAGAACCAGATCTAAAGTTTTAACCAAATGAGAATGAAATCTCTGGGTAGTACCTTATCTATTATCTCATATGCCTTCTGAAAATTATACCGACACTTTAAAACTACTCTTTTCGTCGAAGAGGTTGGTGGTGAATTTTCGGAGCCCACAAAATAATACATATCAGAAGATGTAGAGTGAACTATTAGAAGAGTGACTAAGCCACTAATGTACCGCTTTCCTCGGTCAATCTTTGATGTAATACCATCAAATTATGAAACCGAAAGGCCTAAATGACCTTGCCCAATTGTACTCAAGAATTTGTCTCATGATAGGCAATCAATTCACCACTCTATAGTTGTGATATATATAAAAAAAGATTTGAAAGCAAAACATATGTATAAGCACAAACTACAAGCTTAAGAAGAGATCCAAATCCTCAAGTTTATTCTTAAAGTCCACTCAACTGAGAGGATTTCGCATACATTATTCTCCCATCTGCTTGACATCCCTACAATTAATGCAACTTCATTGGGGTGAAAGGAATGCATCTAGCAAAAGAATGCTTGCTTCTTATATCCCAACAAGACTGATTGAAGTGATGGCAACAGTCTTGCTAAATTCCATTCTAATGAATTGATGCAAATGAAGCCTCCTTAAAATGTCAATAACTTCATCAATAAAATGTCCGAGATATTATCAACACCGCTAATGATGGTAGGCTCGATCCGAAGTTATCCTTTTCCTACATGTTAAACTTTAAGATAAAATTCAATTAATGAGATTTTATCATCACAATGGAGGCCCACAAAGCGCATACAAGCAAAGCAGACACTAAAAGCAATTACTAATACCGGAAAAAATTGAAAAAATACTCAGACTTTCACAGAGTACGAGAGTACAAATGACAAGCTAAAAAAAACCCATCCATCACCACCAAATTGCTTCAATATATAGAAACATATTTTCTCAAAACAGCCAAAAAATCCAAAAAAAATGAATGGTAATACTCTCAAGAGAGTACAAAGAGTACACAAGCAAATCTGCTAAAAAAAACTAACTAATCAGCATCCAAATTACTTCTAATGGAATGTAATAAACATAGTCTCTCCAAATAAGTCAAAAAATATGATAGAAAATGATAAAAATAATATGTACTCTCATGAGAGTACAAAGAGTACATATGCAAATCTTCCCTAAAATCAACTAATCAACCTCCAAATTACTTCTAGTGGAATTTAATAAACATATTCTGTCCAAACAGGCCAAAAAATTTGATAGAAAATGACAAAATAATTTGTACTCACATGAGAGTACAGAGAGCACATATGCAAATCTCCCCTAAAAGTCAACCAATCAGCCTCTAAATTACTTCTAGTAGAATGTAATAAACATATTCTCTCCAAACAGGCCAAAAATCTGATAGAAAATAATATAATCTGTACTCTCATGAGAGTACAGAGAGTAGATGCATAAAAAAACTAATAAATTACTAAAATTGCTTTCTGAATGTAATAAAGATATTCTCTAAACACAAAAAAATTGAAAAAATAATCTGTACTCTCATGAGAGTACATAGAGTACAAATGCAAAATACTCTTAAAAATCAACCAATCAGCCTCCAAATTACTTCTAGTGGTATGTAATAAACATATTCTCTTCAAAAAAAAATCTCAAAAATTTAAAATAATTTGTACTCATGAGAGTACAGAGAGTAAATCTACCCTAAAACTAATCAATACCTCCAAATTTTAATAGAATGTAATAAACATATATTCTAAACAGCCAAAGAAATTAGAAAAAATGACAAAATGCTCAGATGCATGAAAATGAGAGTACGATGCAAATCTCCCTAAAAATAAATTAATTAGTCTCTAAATTACTAATGAAATGTAATAAATATATTCTCTTCAAACAGACCAAAAATCCGTGAAATTGAAAAATAATTTGTACTCTCATGAGAGTATGGAGAGTATAAATACAAAATAATAAAAACTAATCAATCCTTCCAAATTGCTTCAATGGATAATAAACATACCGCCAAACAAAGCCAAAAAATTTAATAAAAATGAATCTATACCTCATGAGAGAGAGTATAGATGCAAATCTCCCCTAAAAACTAACCAATTAACCTCTAAATTACTTCTAATGAAATGTAATAAATATATATCAGCCAAAAAAATTTAATAGAATTGAAAATAATCAGTTCTCATGAGAGTACAGAGAGTACAAATGCAAAACACCCCTAAAAACTAACCAATCAGCCTCCAAATTACTTCCAGTGGAATGTAATAAACATATTTTCTTCAAAAAGGCCAAAAATCTTACATAAATTGAAAAAATAATCTGTACTCTCATGAGAGTAGAGAGTACAGAGAGTATAGATGCTAATCTCTCCTAAAAATTAAACAATCAGCCTCCAAATTGCTTCTAATGGAATGTAATAAATATATACTATCCAAATAGGCCAAAGAAAATAAAAAAATAGCAAAATGCTCTATACTCTCATGAGAGTACAGAGAGTACATATGCAAATCTCCACCAGAAACTAACCAATCATCCTCCAAATTACTTCTAATGGAATGTAATAAATATTCTTCTCAGATGCACAAAAAATATGAGAAAATGAAAAAATAATATGGAGTCTCATGAAATTACATGTACATGTCAATCTCCCTAAAACCAACCAATCATCCTCCAAATTACTTCTGAATGTAATAAATATATTCTTTCCAAACAGGCAAAAAAATATGACAAAAACTAAAAAAAAATATGTACTCTCATAAGAGTATAGAGAGTACATATGTCAATCTCTCCTAAAAACTAATTAATCATCCTCCAAATTACTTCTAATAGAATGTAATAAACATATTCTCTCTAAACATGCTAAAAAATCTGACAGAAAATAAAAAAATAACATGTACTCTCATGAGAGTACATAGAGTACAGATGCAAAGCACCCCTAAAAATCAACCAATCAGCCTCCAAATTACTTCTAGTAAAATGTAATAAACATATTCTCTCCAAACATGCCAAAAAATTTGACATAAAATGAAAAATACTCTCATGAGAGTACCAAGAGTATAGATGCAAAATACCCCTAAAAATCAACCAATTAGCCTCCAAATTACTTCTAATGGAATGTAATAACTATATTCTCTCCAAACAGGCCAAAAAATTTGACAAAAAATAAAAAAATAATCTGTACTCTCATGAGAGTACATAGAGTAATGTAATCCCATTAAAACCAAAAAAATCACCTCCAAATTGGTTCTAATAAAATATAATAAACATTCTTTCTCCAAAATGCCAAAAAATCTAAAATGAAAAAAAATAATCTGTCTCTCATGAGAGTATGAGAGTACATATGTTAATCTCCCTAAAATCAACCAATTAGCCTCCAAATTGCTTCTAATGGAATGTAATAAACATATTCTCTCAAAAGGCTAAAATGATAGAAAATGAAAATAATATTATGTACTCATTAGAGTACAAAGAATAAAATACAAATCGCTTCCAAATTATTCTAATGAAATGTAATAAACATATTCTCTAAAAAATCAAAAAATCGACAACAAAATGAAAATAATATGTACTTTCATGAGAGTACAAAGAATACAGATATCAATCTCTCCTGAAAACCAACCAATCAGCCTCCAAATTACTTCTAATAAAATGTAATAAATATATTCTCTCCAAACAAGCTAAAAAATTTGATAGAATATGAATAAACAATCTACTCTCATGAGAGTAGAGTATGCAAAACACCATAAAATCAACCAATCCTCCAAATGCTTCTAATGTAATAAACATATTCTCCAAACAATCCAAAAATCAATAAAATAAATCTATACTCATGAGAGTACAAGATGTCAATCTCTAAAACTAATCAATCCCTCCAAATTACTTCTAATGAAATGTAATAAACATATTCTTTCCAAACAAAAAAATCGACAAAATGAAAAAATAATAATTTATGAGAGTACAGAGTAGACATATGTCAATCTCCCCTAAAAATAAACCAATCAGCCTCTAAATTACTTCTAATGAAATGTAATATATATATTCTCTCCAAACAGGCCAATAAATTGGACAAAAAATGAAAAAAATAATTTGTACTCTCATGAGAGTACAGAGAGTACAGATGTCAACCTCCCTAAAATCAACAACCAATTAACTCTAAATTGCTTTCTAAATGAATAAACATATTCTCACCAAACAGCCAAAAAATCTAATAGAAAATGAGAAAATAGTCTATACTCTCATGATAGTACAGAGAGTACTGATGCAAAATACCCTTAAAAATCAACCAATCAGCCTCCAAATTGCTTCTAATGGAATGTAATAAACATATTCTCTCCAAACAGACCAAAATATTTGATAGAAAATGAAAAAAATAATATGTACTCTCATGAGAGTATAGAGAGTACAGATGTCAATCTGCACTAAAAACCAATCAATCAGCCTCCAAATTGCTTCTAATGAAATGCAATAAATATATTCTCTACAAATATGATTTAAAAGTCGGAAAAAATTAGAATATGGGTGTACTCAAGAGAGTATAGAGTACACATACAAAATAATCATAAAACCAACCAATAACCATTCAATCAAGAAACAACCATCAAGCAACCCTAAACATTATAATGCCATCGACAAGCATATTATATCCAAAAATTAGATTTCATCAAATCTTTCATGAAAAAAGACTAAACATCCTACAATGGGATATACTAAACATATGACAAGCTCCATTTAAAATTTTAAAAATAACTAGATCCATCATGAGAGTAGAGTACACATACAAAATATCTCAAAATACCAAGAAAAAACATGCTCCTTTCTTTTAAAGAACTTAAATATTTCAAATGTTCTCTATTCACGGTGAGAACAATAGATAAAACCCTAAATTCATTACTTAAGAATGCAGAAGAAATACCTCATGCGCCTCCTATAATACCTCAATTTTAATGCCCAAGATTTAGTAAATCAGGAAAGATCGAAACACACAGAGACTGGCTGAGAATAATTATGCACAAAAAAGAAATCCCTAATCTCAGAAGAATATAGACGATAATATTTTCTCCTCCTACTGTTGATCGACGCCCGGTAACGAAACGACGAATCCGCCCAATAACATCAGATGAAATAATGCATTTGTTTTATAATGGATGTGTTGCTTGATATTGAAATGTAAAGCTACATCCGACTCAGCAATATTTTTCGTCAGGGAGGATAGAGATAAGATACAAACTAGAGAAAGAATAGTTGTTCCAGCCTTCCTTCCTGCTCACCTTCCTCTTTGCACACGCCTCATCTTCCTCTTCATTATCTTCTTCATCATCCTCCTCCTCTAAGAAGTACATCATCCCCATCATCATCTTCATCTCATCATCCTCCTCCTCCCCATCTTCATCGAAGCTCTTCACAGGGCCTTTCTTGCTACTATTGATGTTCTCCTTAGATACTATTCCCTCCCCATCTTCCTCGAGAAATTCATCTTCATCCTCCCTAGTCTCCTCTCCATCATCATCATTCATCATCCCGAATCAACTAGTTCGCCTTTCTTTTCTTTTTTGAGAAATTTGGTGTTTTGAGATCAAATGTGTCCCGAGATCATGCAAAAGTAAGACATAACATAGAATGATAAAATGTGAATATTGAGTGTTAATCACATGAAAACAAAACCATCAATGCCGAATGACTACAAAAGCTATGAGTGGTGGTAGGTTCTCATGATATTAAGGCATACGATAAGATAGGTTTAATCTCACATTGATGGTTGAAAACATATTGGTGTCAAACACCTGACCATAAAACTTAACTTTAAAAGTATAAATACATGTATCGATCAAACTTTAGACTCTTGAAGACAATATCTAACAAGTGGAATGATTTATAAAGTGATTTGAATAATTCATGACTCATAAAGTCTTAGTCTTTTTCTATCATAATGGTTTTAGATGACCATGATAGCATCAAGCAATTGAGTTGGCTCTTGGTACATAATAATTGATTTTGAGAATACATCTTTCAAAAATCATGTGATTATGTTCACAAATTTAACCCCTAACTATGTTGAAGATGGTAGTAGAATTCTCCCAAATGGGGAATCTAAGAGCTTGTGTATAGATGATAAAGGGGTGGAGATTATGAGATGATATAATTTCGACTAGCTTCATGCATCTTATAATAAATAAAGTACAATCAAAATGTAAAAAAGCCAACAACATAACAACAATAAGACTATATCCCATAATCCCACTATATGGGATCGCACATAAATCTTTTTTTTTTCATTATATCTTATTAAGTGTTGATATGACACTAAAAATTTCACTAATTGAAGCATGAATCTTGATGTCGAAAGCAATCTAATTATGATTCTGAGTTAAGACTAACTTAGATCAAGCACTTAAAATAGAATTGAAAATTTTAATGCATCCTCAATATGGAATGTTTATAATCAAATGAGTGTCTTGACCGGATCTATCAAACCTAAGATCTCTTAATTATGACTTCATTTGAGCATTCAAATACTTGAAATACATCGATGGAAGGAATCATTTCGAGCCCCGGTGGGTTTGAATTTTGCTGATTTATGGGTATCACTCCATAATATATAAATTCCTCATTCTTCACATGAGGGGAGATCAAGTTAAAGAGAAGATAGAACTCTAAGGCATGAAGATCCTCCAAGCATAATTACTTACCATTTCACGTATCGCCGACCACGCCAACACAGCTTTACGTCATCAGCCGGTCCACTCAAACATCGCCTCATCACATCATCATCATCGCCGGCCATCGCCGCCATCATTATCGCTGGTCGCCTGCCACCATCGCTGCTGTCGCCGCCACTATCTTATCATCTTGCCATCACCATTACGCCGGTTATCACCGCCGCTGACCATCTGCGCCGTCGTCATTCCGACGTATCACCGCCATTGTTGCCGCCAGAGAATCTTGCCGCCATGCCCCATATTGTTGGTCACCATCGACCGCCGCCGCAATACCACCACTGCTCATTCACTGACAATCGTGATTATCATCATAAAACAATATCACTATCGCCACATTATATCTATTCCTTAACTATCACTGATAAATAGATATCGAGTAGATTTCGCGTCGCTTTCACATAATTTTGTAATCTCATTATCTAAACTTAAATTTGTATCAAAGTAGATATATATGGAAAAAAAATCTACATAATTCATGATTAATCAACATATACATATGTAAATTAAATTATTTTTTCAAATTTATGTTCGTTAAAACTCTCAAATTAACATATTCATGCGTATATATACATCTACCTAGCTAGAAATATATGGTACAGACACTTGAGTTCTCAAGGGTATTGATTCTAAAGAAGTTTTGATCTCATATAATGATCAAAGCAGCATAAATACTCTAATCCACCATTAAAAATATATAATAAAATATCTTAATATAAAATGTATCAGGTTATAAAATGTTTGCCCAAAATAAAAAAAAGTTGATACAATCTTGTATTTGTATTTAAACAACTATAATTTTTTGATCAGGTAGATATTTTATCTTTGGATGAACTAGCAATGATATGATCACTAAAAAGCACAATCTTGATGAAAAGCAAGCTAATCAAATTAAACCGGTCGAGCACTTAAAATATCAAACTTTGAGTCAAATTCTAAAAAAACACTCAAATGGATGTTTATAGTCAAATTGAGCGCTCGACGAGCCGCTCCCAAAAGCCAAAGATCTAATTCCACTCATTTGAGCATTCAAATACACAAAATACATCACATGATCAAGGAATCATGAGCCATCCGGAGAGAGTGGTGATTTTGTATTATTCGAGATTACCTCCATTTATAAATAAATTTCCCTCATTCTATCATGAGGAGCCAAAGAGAAAGGAAAAGATCCTCCAAGATAATTGCCACCGCTGACGCGGTCTTAACCACCGCCCGCCGCAGCCGCCGCCACAATCATCATTGCCGCTTTCTGCCAACTGCCTATTCATTATGATTTAATTTCACCAAATTGTTCCCTCAGATTATATTCTCATATTTTCTCAAATTCTTCCTCACACAAATACTCACATAAATCTTAAATCGATCATTATATGTTTTTCCTTTCATGATCAGAATCCCGTTATCAAGATTTTGTACTTTGAAATACATATGATCTTAATCTCAATTTTTTTTTCAGATTTTAATGTAAAAATTCTCAAGTTTCATGTTTTCCTTTAAATATTGTGATGATTTAAATAAAATGTAAAATTTTCTACCAAGAATATTTTCTAGACACAAATGCAAAAAATAATAATAATAATAATAATAATAATAATAATAATAATAATAATAATAATAATAAAATCTGAACATCCTATGAGAAAATTTTTGAAGAGAAAAATACCGGTCCAGCCATTTCTAAAAAAAACGGTCGAATTAAAAAACCGGATATTCCCTTTTAAAGATTCCAGAATCCTCAACTCGTTAATGACCCACCGCCCTAGGGACCCACGTTCGGAACTCAATTCTACCCCAAAATCGAAACCCTAGACGACGACAAAACCGTAGACGACGATAAGGGAACCACTGTACCAAAAGAGGGGTAAGCTTGCCGCCGTTAGCAGAACATGAGCCATGGAGCATCCTCGCGGCAACGGCGTCGGCCGCACAAGCAAACAAACTGAGGGCAGCAATGGGTAGCGACACCGTCTCCATCTCGATGGCTAGGATTTAATCTTCAACATAATTCTGACAAATTCTAAATTTAACATAAGAGAAAAAAATGTAATTTAAAATAGGGAATATAATTTATTACCTCGATTTCCAAATTAAATGCAGAAAGTGATGAAAAGTTTGCAATCCTGAAGCCATTAGTCTTCCCTCAACCACCGTAAAGATCGTCGACGAACATTCAGTGTTCGCCGTATTACACGAATTCATGGCTCGGCTAAGAAACATTGGCTTAAGTAATGTTAACTGGCAAATTAGTCTAGAAGAGTCTGGAATAACTTTATTTTTTTTAAGAATAATAAATGAATAAATGCCTCTGATTTATGTTAAAAGTAATTTAGACTTAAGTTCTAAAATATTATGTTTGAATAAATCTTCAATTATTAATTATTTTTATAATCTTATATTATCAGAATCTAAATAATAAATTTCTAACAAAATGTCAATTTAGAATCTCAATAATTTAAATTTTAAAATATAAATATCAATAATAGGATAATTAAAATGCTCACTTCTAAAAATATTTCCTACTTATTCTCAATTAGCTTCCAAAAAATGAACTCTTTTCTTCTTAGAGCATTTCTTTTAAAATTTCCATATATATATATATATATATATATATATATATATATATATATATATATATATATATATATATATAATAATATTTACATTTAAGGGTAAATTGATTAGCAGCATTTATTGAGCATTATAAATTAAATTAGCGTATTTTAAAAAATTCTATTGTTTGTGATACTATATATAAAATAAAGTGTATTAAAAATATATTTTTAGTTCAAACATAATATATTTAAAAATTTTCAAATTAAATGAATTTTAAATATATAATTGTGTAAAGTCAAATTAATCGTTGTTATCGTCACCAAATATCACCACCCATCATTCTTCCACTACTAATTCACATTATCTTTCAAATATATAATAATTTACTCTATATTTTATGTAATTCAAAGAAATATTATGGATATAACATATCAAAATTTAATATATAGTATATTTTAAGAAATAAATAATAGTTGAAATGTACTATATATACATGAATAGAGAAATATATTAATATGTCTGCAATAAATACTCAAAGAGACTAAATTATGTGTGTTTCAAATGTTGGATTATAAATTTTACTCGATTGCTATGATATAGGCTGATCTATTTGAAATGTTTTTACTTAATTGTTGATATTGAACTTTACCTTACATTACATATAGAGACAAGAATTAGTCACATTAATTTTTCAAATTATCAAATAATTTAATATCAAGAAATGATTTAAGATGTTATTCGCCCACACGTTGTTGATAGTAAATGTCAAAAGGCTTTCTAATAAGAATATAAAAAAGAGCCTTTAAATAATACAATTCATAAGTTAATGATTTATTTAGTGCAACATTATGACTTTCATGATCATTATGTAGTGAATATTCTAAAATATTTGTAATATTATAGATGCTAAGAATTAAGACTAATTATAATTTAACCAAAAAGCTTTTAACCAATTATTGAGCTTATAAAAGAGATTAACTCATCTAAAAATTTTGTACATACTAATTAAATAGAATAAAATAGTGTTTAATTTACTTTAATACTCAATAAAATTGATTGTTATATAATTATATGCATAAGCTAAACTATAAATTTTATAAATCAAATTGATATAAACCATGCACTAATAAGAACACCAATGATGATCCAAAAAAAAAAAAAAGAATGCATTATTTCTACAAAGCACATGAGATGTTATAAAAATCATTAATGTGAATCAAGTGTAATATGTGATTGGACCTATAAGTAGATTATTTAACACCTTATAGTCTAACTATAAGTTCTTTTCAGCTAGTTTATTATTACTTTGTATAATCTACACTTAAGCTATGCCTAACTTTTTTATATATTTTTTAATAATTATTTTGAAACCATACAATCTAAAAACTAAAATATAAACATATATTTCATTTGCATCCATTGATAAATGATATAAAAAAATGCATGAAATGATGTGATTATATATGACCTCTTTGAAAAATAAAAAATTTAGATAAGAGTAGCAATAATGTGGGTGATTTTGTTATATATGACTTATTATTTAAGTGGGGTTTGACTAGTAAATAAGTGTGTTTCTATGCACACACAAACAATTTATGCCAATTAATCACATTTTTAGAGGGAACAATGATTGATTTCATAAAAATAGTATTAAAATGTATTTTTTTTCCTTTATCAAATTAACCAGTGATTGAGTGTGATATTGAGTTTCTAATTTCATTAAAATTATCAAGTTTTTTTATTAGTAAATTTTAAATAGTCAAAGTTTCAAGGTCAATATGTCATTAAAAAAAATTCATTTGTTCAAATATGAATCTTGATGCATACTCAATTGGACAACCTCTAAATTTGTATTCTCAGGCATTCAAACTCCTATTTTGCAAAACTTATAGCCAAGTTGACCATCTGAACAAAAATAAATAAATAAAATTTGATGACAACATAAGTGACCATTAATCGATGAGCAAATCAAACACATTGAATATTATTGAAAACTTATAGTATAATTTGAATTATTAAATTATCTCCAAAATTGATATGCTTATAATCAAATTGAGTATCTCAATGAGATGAAGCTAATGAGTAAGATTATTGAATTCTAACAACATTAAGAGACTCAAATGCTTGAGAAACTTCTTATGATTAAGAGGGTTATTTTGGGTTATTAGATGAAGTAGTTTATATTTTATTTATATTTACAAAGAATGACAATTTTCAAATGTATAAATGTGTCATCATTCTTTATATGTGGGGGACTTTAATTTGAGATTGAAGAGAACTCTGAAGTTTAAAGAATTCTAGAGGACTTCCACCATCCAAGCAACTTCATCGATGCCTCCTAATTGCTGTCATCGAACTACTATTACTCAACTGTTAACACTGGGCATCTCTCTGATCATTATAGTCAGATCGCCTCTCGATTGCATAATTGAATCGCTATCGTCATCAAACCACCATCATCTAATTGTTATCATCGAACCATCTCCTTATTGTTATAGTTAGAGCACAATCCTTTGATTGTTGTCACTTCGACACCTCCCGACCATTGTCATTAACTATTATTTAAACACTATCTCCTGCTTTCTACTACACCATCATTGAATCACCTCTTGACCACTATCACCAAATTATCCTATGTTGTGATTGAACTTTCGACCACCATTATTGGCCTCGCTTCCTAACCACCACCATATAATTGCTATCACCAAACCAGTTATCCATCATCATCATCAAATCACCTTCTCACCATTGTCTCCATGTCACCATCATTTGACTATTGTCTATGGACTGCCATCTAATTTCCATAGCCTAAACGCTCCCCAACTACTATCATTAGACCACCTCCTAATGACTATCATTTGATCACTATCTTTCACTCAAGATTGTTTTGTCCAAACCACCATCAATTGATGAACCAATTGTTCAACCAACCATTGTCGATACATGTAGTCAAATTTCCTCCTAATTGTCATTTCAAACTATCAATAAACTATTAACCCAACTTTCTAATACATCATTGACTTACAATCATCATAACTACTTTCATCACTATCGCCAAGCCATAGTAGCCTTCATCATATCACTATCGACCTCCACTATCAAGCTATTGTCATTGTGCCATCAAGTAAAAGACACCTTATTGACTCGCAATATCTTTCACCATCAACCCACTCTTGTAATCTCATATTCTCCAGTTTTAAGAGCGAGCAAATATTTATAATAAATGAACATCTAATGCAATAATTTAAGTTGGGCTTAGCATCATGGTTTCTCCGAGCTTGAACTTTTCACATAAAAATTTTGATGTTTTCCATGTTCTTAACTTTCTCACTTATTTTTTTGTGTGTGCTAAGTTTTCATACAAAATTGAGAAGTAAAAACTCTTCTACTATATTGACATGAACTTGCTAACATGCAACAATCTTAAATCACATATAGAACAACCATAAATATAAAGTTTTAATTATAATTCTTGTGACCTTGAGAATCAATTCTTTAACTTAATTCATACCCAAAAAAAAAAACTCATCTAAAAATTAAAATAAATCTCTGCACAATCAAGTTGATATTTTTTATATCAGCTAAAGTAATGTTGCAAATATTATTCAACTGTTTTATCCATCACAAATTGCAAATCATCATTAATGTTTAGTCGCTTCTTGTGAAGGCAAACCAACAATTTTTTTTGCCACTTAATAATTCTGAGATCTAACAAGCGCATAAAATGATATATGCAAGGCAATCCTATTTGAGTCTAAATGTGCTCAAATCAATTACTTAAAATATAATGAGAAGCTCCAACATATTAACTAGAAGGTCAAATGATCTCCAAATCTAACATGTTATAATCAAATCAAACGTCTCGAAGTGAAAATTCTAATTAAATTCAAAGACCTAAATATCAGAAGAGAATCTACAAAAGATCCATTATATGCTTGTTGAGATGAGATTCTAGTTAAATTTATCAAAATTTTCATCTGTAAATGCTATAAAATCTCATTCACAGTGGAGTATTTTGATTAGACTATGTCTCATGATTTTTTTTCTTTTTTAGGTTAAAAAATTTGATATTTTCTATATTCTTCTCTATTATCTATTTGTATGCATGATTTTCATATAAAAATAAAAGATAAGAATTTTTTTGTACTGTAATAAATTTTGTATTTATAGTTACAAAATGAAAAAAAATACACATATTTACTTTAAATTTTATAGGCCACTAAAAATCATGAGTAGAAATTCTCACAATATTAAATAAATATTATAAATAGAGAGCAGGGGCTTCTATATTGAGCCCACCAGAAGTCTGAACTTATCCCGTGAGCTTTTTTTATTATTA